>FIZV01074235.1:0-12185 GCA_900050545.1 Trionymus perrisii
AAATTTTTTATTTTTTTTGTTTTTTTTTTTCAAACATAGCCCTGCACCTTTCATATTCCCCGCGCCAATTTTTTTTTTTTTTTTTTTTTTTTTTTGCGAGCAGTTATCGCTTAAAATGGAGCTCGACCGGTTTAAAAAGAAGCTCCGGACCCCTTAGATCCGACGAGCGATAAACAGATTTCAAATCTTGTTTACACTCGAAACCACTCGCTCTCTTACGTGAGAAAAAAATTAATTAATTTAGTGTTCATCCTCCCCGTTACCCGTCCTAACCTAAATTAGACTGAAATAGTCGTATGTATCTCGCTCCAATCACGATATAGTCCGAAGAATGTTTAAAACGGAAGAAGAAGGGGCCTTATCCATTGTGTCATTGAAAATTTTAACAAATTTTTACTGGAACTACTATTCGGTCACCCTGTACACCTACTCCAGCTCCTATAGTAGTACACAATGTGTGTGAAACACGTCGTGATTGCAGGGTGTGCGGATACCGAACCGATACGAGCGACCGGCAAGAAGACGCACATGGACACACAAGATGCGACTACGGTAGCCGAGTTACGTTTGAAAAACGGCGTCGGCGTCGGCGTCGTCGTCGCCACAGTTCAACCGCAACAGCAAACCAAACAATCGGCGGCGGCGGCGGCGGCAGCGGCGGTCGCGGGCGAAGACTCCGGAACCGAATCTGGAGAAGATTTGCGCCTGCTGAATCCGCAACTTTTGGCCGAAGTACGCGGCGCCTTGAACAAACTAGAAAACGCTCTACCCAATTTGGAAGCGGCCAGACGTACCTCGATAATTCCATTGGTCAACAAATTGCAATCTTGTTTGAAGGTAACCGAGACGCAGACGCAGCCGGCCACGCCAACCAACGTCACCGGCGATAACGTAAAGGCTGCAGACGGCGGCGAGTTTTTGCAGTCGCCTTCTCGTTCACCGCTGCCGTCGATGTCGCCACCATCGTGTTCCCACCCTGCTGCCGCTGCCGCTCACGTTTTTTCGAAAAATCGTAAAACGAGACATACTGTTGGCGTTAGTCGAGAAGAATTGGACGACGCGCGAAGGTGGTTAGCCGTCGCTCAGAACGTCACCCATCAACTAGACGACGAGGCCGCAGCGTCCAACGTCAACATCGACCAAAATGTCCCCCCCTCGATACGGTCGTCATCGTCGTCATTACCACTGTCGCTGTCGCGCGTTAAACACGAATCAAGCGGCGCCGGCGGCGGCTGTAAGGTTTACAAACCGGTGAAATTTACGCCGACATCGGGATCGGTGTCCGAATCCGCGTTCAACACCGGCCTCGGCTCGTACACAAGAAACACGTTCACCCGACAACCTGTCGCCGCCACTGCCACTGCCGAAAACCGTTCGTTCGGTTCCTCCGTAGCGGACTGCGCGAGGAAAAAAGGCGAATATTGCAGCAGCGACGAAGGCGACGTTTCTAGTACGGAAGAAGAGATGGGAACGGATGCCGGCGGTGGTGGCGTACACGGCCGCCGACACGGCCGTGTTGTTGAAAACGAGCAGCCAAAAAAAGTACCACCGACGCGATTTCAGCGTAGAAATAGTAAGAGCACTCGTATGAAACGAGCCAACACCATCGATGTGCCTACGACGACGACGACGACGACGACGAGTGGTCGCTGCGGCGAGTGTTGGTATTCGGCCGACGACGAAGCGACAGCGCAAAAAAGCCGCTCGCTCAAAATTGCGTCGCCGCCCAAGCTGCAGCTGAAAACGGAAAGCGATAAAAAATTCGCCGCCTTCCTAGAGCAAACTAGACAGGACGAGTCGCAATCCAAAGCCATCGCCTACAATCCGTCGGCGGCCGGCGGTCTTCAGTGGAGTAATCGTTTTTCTCATATCAAGACCGCCTTCGAAAGCGCAAAAACACGCGATTCGCCTACTTTGTCGCCGGCTGGGCCACCTCCATTTGCCGCGTGTACGCCAACGTCGATGCCAATGCCAACATTCGCGACACCCGGCTCTCCTTCGTCTTTCTTCAAGCCTATACGGCAGAGTACGCCGACCGCCGCTTCTACGCTACCTCGTCGATGTTTTACTCACGCGCAGAAATCACCCTTCAAACCTGTTACCAAAGTGGCTCCGTTTCATACTCGTTCGCCCTCGTCCACGTCCTCGTCGTCGACGTTAGCGACGACGCTGCTCGAACAACAAGCCCGAGTTCACAATCAGCAACCTCCCAAAACGTACTACTATTCTCCGTTGACGGATGCGGAAACGTCGGCGGTGGCAACGACAGCGACAGCGACAGCGATAGCGCTAGCCAAAGCAGCTTCGTTTGCGGACGACTCGGCCACTCCGTTTGCGAAAAAGATGACGAAATTTCCGCGGCAATGCTCCTTCGACCAGCATCAGTACGGGCAGCCGCAGCTGCCGTTTGACGATAACGAAAACGCTAGCTCGAGCTCGAGCTCGCGCAAAAAGCCGCTAACGCCGACCGCGTATTACGCTAAAACCGATTATTTCTTGAACGAGCCCAGTTCGTACCTGGGCGTACACGGCTTGGGCGTTACCAGTCAACCGTGCTCGCCACTACCCGCCGCTATTTCAATTCGTCAACCGCTTGCCGGTGGTGGTGGCGGTGGCGGTGGCGGCCAGTCTCTGCCAACATCGCCGAATAACGGCCTATTTCAAACTTGCGCGTCCGCGCAATCAACGTATCAACCTTTAAATCATAATCGTTATGGCGACGGCGAAGGCGACCATTATTCGCCAAACGAAACGACCAAGCCGTCGTGGAATAGATTTCGACCGACAGAATTTTCAGAAGAGCGCGCGCCAGTAGCCAAAATCATGGGTAAACCCCAGCAGTCCGTAGCCGTCGTAGTCAACAACAAAACTAATTACCGTCAGCAGCAGCAGCAGCAGCAGCAGCAGCGCAACTTCAGTGCAACAGTAGCCGGAGCAACCGTCCCCTCTGTGCCAAATACTTATCAAAAATTGGCTGAAAAATCACCTAGTTTGCAAAATTTTACCAAAACTCAACCGAAAGCTTGGTCATCGCAAAAACATCTTCCGTCCGCGATTCCGGCGGTGGCAACAGCGGATGCGACAACGTCATCGGCATTACCTTCGTCACCTTCTATTAATAAACAGGTTAGAATTGTAACGCTAAACGAAAGCGAAGAAAATTTGCCAGAGCAATTTTTCGTTCTCAATCAGAAGAATAAATTCGAAAGTTTGAAGGCGGCTAACGACGGCAACAGCAACAGCAGCAGCAACCCACACAAAAGCGGCAACACGACGCGAATGCCGGTTGCATCGCGAAGCAGTGGCTGCGGAAAGGCGTATTTTAAACCATTGACGGCAGCAGCGGCAGCCCAAGTCGCTACATCACCAACCATTGTGGTGCAACAAAGCCGATCGCCGCCTCAATCACCCGTTATTATGCCGTCGGTGCTACAAAAATCCGAATCTTGGCATCAAATGATCATGGAAAAAATGAAACAAGCCAAGCCGCCATCTCCTATTCGGCATCACATACCGCGAGCCAAGTCTACGCATAATTTGGCCACGCTGCCCAAACAGTACGAACCCGCTTTCACCGCGCAAGACATCACCGTCAAGCAACAAACTGTCGAGCAATTTCTTAACAAAGATAAGCGACCTCAGTCGCAGTCGCAATCTCGATTTAAATTTCATTCCAACGAGGCGAGTGGTACTCGTACGAGTTCGCCTACCACTGCTACCGTCAAAGTTTGCAAATTCGACGAAGATTTCAAACACGTCGACGAAGCATTCGAGATACTTTTCGAAGAAGCCAGCGGTAAAAGTTCGAGCCGCTGACAAACTGTACACGAATACGGAATAGAAATTACGTACTCTTAGTATTAAAGCCTAAACGGCACTTGGCCGGCCAAGTTCCCGCTGCTACCGCAACCATTTGCACCACTTAAATGTTACCCGCCCACTCGTATAGGCAGTCACAACTTACAAGTACCTATATCTGCTGCATTTGCATCTGCATCAATACGAGTAGTATGGCTAGCCTAAACTGAACTGTACCACACTAAATATACTCGTATATTTTTTTTTTTTTTCTGTACTATAGCGTCTGTTTATTCGATATGGTAACCGAGGGTGCCGCACTATGCCAAACTAATTGTAAGGTACATTACATACGTATGTAGAATCATCGCAGTCGCTTCAACTACACATTATACATTAGTACGGTGGTGGATAGCAACCGCATCTGCACGGTGAAGCAGAATCGACAGAAGTAACGAAGCCGATCGAATGAAGTTGAAATAACAAATTAAAAAACTCGATCTTCATCGAACAGAAATTATTCAAACATCCTACACATGTACGAAAGAAAGACGAGAGAAAATTATCAACAACAATAATTATTGTGCATATCAAGAAGAATTTTCTTCAAAGCTACTCGTGAAATATTGTAATTCGTCCAATGTTTGAGGAGATGTTGAGGAAATTCCAATTTTTCAAGTGCTCCCATAAAAAATATCCTGGCGATGTTTGAACAGTCACCAAAGTCGGGAAGTGAGACAAACGCCCGAGAACTCTCTGAGGAATTCTGTAGTGTCATTTGATGTGTGAGATGGTGCTCCATCTCGCTGGAAACACATCGTATTAATAGCGATCTTCTTGCTGAAAAAGTGCGATAAGCTGCCAAAAAATGTCCCGTCAAAACGTCAGCATTCATCGTTGAGGTGAAAGGTCTTCCACAACATAACGCACTGTTCATACTTCATACTACATACATCAAAACACACTCCAACTCCTCCTGATAGTTGATGCGCTTGAGGCACTTTATATCAAGCATGTAGAAAGGTATATGCCCCTTGGTTATTTTGAATGGATTTTGCGTAATGTGCATGCGCACACCGGCAAGCAGCGGCTATTGCACCGACTGAGCAACACCACACCTGCAAGGAGCAGCCATCGCACAGACGGAGTAACTATTCGCACATGTGCGTTACACAAAACTTATTTAGAACAAACAAGGGACATTATACATACGCTTCCATAATTGATAAATATCTATTGTATGCAGTATGTGTAGTGCTTTGGTTTCGCTCAAGAATTATCAGTGTTATTACTTTTAGGCGAACTAATGTGCCGTGTTATATGTACTTACATATACATACACGTGATGTTACATCAGATCAGTGGCAGCTTGAAAATTACAGTCGCATTACTGTGTAAGCGTTACTTCCGCCTCACTTTGTTGTACTAAGCAACTAGCTGCGCGCGTTCATCGTTATCTCGCATTTACCTATCTAGGGTAGCATTTACGAAATGTTTATACGCGTACGTAGGCTATAAATCAAGTGTTTACAATAGGTAGGTATTTAAAGTTGAACCTGTTGCAAGGAAAATACATTCGTGTGAAGTGCTAGTGTCGAGTTACGTCATCTACGTAAGAAAAAAAAACAACCCATCACAGTGAAGATCCACAGTAACAATGTCAAAAATAAAACAATCGCACAATCATCTTTATAGCCCTTACCGCCATTTCCCGCGATAGAAACAGATTGATAAACGTGTTGCCACGTGCCGCTTCTTTTCTACATATTATTATGTATACAACTTTTGCAGCAGTTTTATAGACATGACCGCAAACCTTGCAGCTAGTTTGTAAACGCTACCTAGGTACAGGTACCACCTAATACTCTTAGATGGTACCTACACCTACAGGTAGATCATGAAAATATCTGGTACATCGGCTGTGACCTGCGATTGTGATACACGCATCAGCGGCAATGTAGTTAGTCGTAGTAAATGCAACTGCTTACAGTTACTTTCAACTTCAACTCGCTGTAACAAAAAAGACAGTGCATCTGGACGTGGACTGATTCTCATTTAGCCTAATTGATGAATAGCCAGTTAGCCACCCACCTGTTTCTGCACATTCCAATAACCATACGTTTGCCAAGCAACACGAACAAATTCAGTACCAAAACGACGGCTGAAGATAGGTAGAGGTACCTCTTCCATCTGTCTAGAGCTGCCTGCATGCTGTCTTCACACAGTGCCTCGTAAAAAATGAAAATAATGGACTTTTGTATTTACACGGAGGCGGTGTTACACACGAATGCATTTCTGCCGCTAATTTTCGAGTCAGTCATCGCTTTTACTCTCATCTACGTATCGTGCCAAGCTGGGAATCGCCGTTTCTCCGTTTTTCAACCGAGAAAAAATACGAGAGAATCGTCAAGTTAAGTTATTGGTTATTGCCGCATCGAATTGCATGGCATCGTTATAATAGGTACGATACAGAAACACGATACGACAAGACGCAATACTACAAGACGCAATCAAATGTTTTTTTTTGTTTTTTTTTTCAAATCACGCCGCAACGCGTCAGGCTGGAGTGTCCCTGGCGGTGCGGTACAAGTAACTTGCAACCATATGTGTACGTACCCCGAACTTAGGACTACCTACATAATATACGCCTACTTGGAATGTAACGTTGCATATTATCAAAGTAGGTACCTCCTAAGTATAATATCCTAACTAACGTAAGGTTTACTCGCGTTTATGCACTACTTTTACCGGTGAACGTTTTAATCATTCTCAGTTCAGGTGCACGTTTTTGTTGTTTTCATTTCCGTGTTCGTTATTTTTTCAATAACCTAGACCTATTCTAATACGCGTAGACGGATTAGCTACGAATGTATGTAGTGCATTAATGGCGTCCTACAAATACTCGCGAAAGTGTACATTTATAGTGAAGTTAAGCGAGCAGAGACCAAAGCGAGGCATTTATGAAAAGAAATTCCAAGTTTATCACTGGTATCACTGATATTGTAATCATCGTCGAAGAATTGATTTTCAAATTTTTATAAAATAGGTTGGTTTTTTTTCGAATACAATGCGGATGACAAAAGAAATCCAATTATTTATCAAATCACCAATATTACATTCAATTTTTTTCGGCACACGTTCATAAAAAAAATCACCAAAAACTAACTTTGAAAAATGCCAAAATTAAAGTAGGTAACTACATACGAGTATGCAAAAAAACAAACAAACAAACACTCAAATGTGATAAGGCATTGCTTTGCTCCAGTATAAGTAAATGTAAACTAACGCCATGCCACGCTGGTTACAAACCTCACATCCAGCACTCGCCTCTCTTAAAATTAAGTAGGCATGACAAAATAATATCATTCTGTACTTACAAAGCCGACACCTCTGTACCTATTTTGGAAGAGTGTCGGGAACTTGGATCAAATTATTCTCAACAACAGTTTGCCCATGTATACCTATTACCTATACCTACACCGTTGGACTGGCTTACCGGGATACTGGGAAATTTCCCAGTGCGCCCTAAATAGCCAGACCAACACTGTATGTAGTATGCACATACAACTAGCCAACTATACCTATCTATCATACGTAGCCTACGCTTAAAATTTGCGATCACGTGAAACTACGCGTGCGAATGTTCGATTATTTGAGTAGACTAGAGTCCACAGCTGCACACATGCACACATACATACATACAAGTACATCCCTTTAGTAAGCGTACGTATTTCACATTTTTATGCAATATAATCGGACTCGTACACCTGCTCTACCAACCCCACGCAACGTGAGAATAGGCACCCGAGAAGTATATTCTCCATTACTTATAGGAATCTATGTACCTATCTACTATCTACTATTAACAACCATACAAATCAGTAGGCATTAGGCAATTAGGCATTACCGCTGGCATCTCGGCACTTTCGAGGTCAACATCGCACTATCAACGCAACATCGATCGGAAAAGGTGGCCGCTAAACGTAAAAGTAAAACGACAAGTAGAAACTTCAGCACTTCTCGACGCTTTTAGTTTCTGAATTTTGACGTACTTACACGTCGCGTCGCGTCGCGTCGTCGTCATTTTACGAATTCATTTTTCTCCCGTCAAAGTGCTCTCGGATCGGCCTTCAAAATAGATAGGTATTCGAAAAACTTGTGTACGTAACTACAACTACGTGTACGTACGTACTACGTAGTATTGTACGATATTAATTCTGTATCACTGCATACGTGTTACGTGCATACTGCATAGGTACTTCGTTAAAAGTATTATCACAATTGCGGTGATACCTATGGCGCGGCGCTGCATCGCGTCGCCTCCCGTCTAGTTAATATGCTCGTAAGTAATTATTACATAATATCTGTGTTTACAGCGGCGCCGACAGATGGTGAAGAAAAATCCGATACGTCTCCGCTTCAAAGTCGCACCGAAAGTCGAGTGGTTTCCACTTCGACAAAAGGTAAGCAACCCGTCCATTGTCCCTCAGTTACGTTGTGTTATGAGTAATTTTATTAATAACGCGTCATTCTTCTCTTCTTATAAACTTTTTTGGGTTCCAACTGATTCTTGCAGAATATACAGCGATGGGTAGCGTATTGGTACGCGATGATATCACTTCCAAAACCAGCACAACTAGCAGCAGCAGTGCTCGTACGAGTATTATTAAAGGTGCGTATATCTTCAGAGCAAGTAAAATATAGGTACGCTATGCAGCTAGGTAGTTAAGTAGAACAGAGGTGTACATATACATAATACATATAGGTACTCGTCCAGTAATGGCACAGTAGAATTATTACACTTTTGGGTCAAACAAATTCCCTACAGAAGTTTTTTTTTTTGTTCATTTGGTAGGGGAGGGTTTACGTGATCACATTAAGAAGTTCCACTGCATCCCACCTCTTCCAAATGATTTTTTTTTTATTTACGCGTTCACATGAAAAAGTTGCGCTCCATTCCACACCCTCCAAGTGACTTTTTTGATGCCTCACTCCGCTCAAAACATAACACATCGAGTAACGGCATCGTTTATAACTTTTCTCCCTACCTACCTTCCTTCTTTTTTCCCGCCCTTTCGACCTACCTACCTACCTACCCACCTAAGTACCTACCTACAGATGTGCATGTAATGTGCAAGTAGGCCAAGTAAGTGTTTGACCCAAGAGAGAACCGCGTGATAATGAAACACTCCTGGAGATTGAGAATTGCGAGGCTCCGCTTCCGAAGGTAGAATGTAGGTAGAGGTATCTGAAAATTGCTCCTTACTCATACACTATCATGGAATGGAAAAAACTCTCGCTCGTACATTATTAAAGAGCTTATCTGTGCTCCCTTACATTTGTACTTAGTATTGCGTATACGTACATACATATACCCACATCTATTACGAATCTAACGCAATTTTCGTCATTTTTTCCATTTATACGTTTATAGCAAACAGTGTAACGTCGCCATTCGCTAAATTCCGACAGCTGGAAAGACAGAATTCTTTACCGAGGTAATGCAACACATATTTACGTTTACGCAGAGACGTGCCTATTAATAAGTAGATAGGTACGTTACGTACGTATATAGGTAATACACATGTTTGTGCGCGACATACACAACGTACAAACGTGTTAAAGTACATCCTACATACCTACGTAGACGTACTAGATAAAGATACTGGTATTTACGATATACTCGTATGTATAATGCACCGTACCAGGTAAATGCACCTTGGTACATGAAGGCAACACTGCATCGCATCGCGGCTACCTAAATACGTAACTAGTATGGTACCTACTACCTAGACCTACAAATTACATTTTCCGAATTTTCTATGTACAAACTAGTTCTGCGACTGTTGCCAGTACCAATACGCAAACGAAATTCAAATGCACCGATTCCAAACTAACAAGAAGTGCATCCAGCATCAAAGACCGATTACTAGACTGGGTTAAGGCTCAAACAAACGATTACAAGGTAAGTCAAGTACATAATTATGTACATTACACACAACCAATAGGTAGTACCAATACAGATAAAGGAGATGTTAATCGCAGCAGAGATTGTTTGTGGACATACATACGTTGGTCGGTCCGACCTCGAATATAAATGAAAATAACGTCTGCTAAATTCATCTTGAACATTAAAAAACGCTGCTTAAAATTTTGAGCATAGATATCCGATCCCAGCGTACTCGGACAGTTGAAATTTGGAATAAAAACTCGACTGTCATCAACTTTCTTGTTATTGGTTCCTCGTCAGGTCAGTGCAATTTCGAGTCATTGCGATTATCCCACCAGGCCACCACACCTGACAACTCCACGATTCGAGTCCAAACAGCGTATTTCAAGCTCGTTGCGCTATTCAACTATTTTCAGAAGTGTACTGCATGTGTATACCTATTACCTATGCACTGCGTAATATTTCCGCCAAACGAGACGTTGCGTTGTTCGGACTACGAAATAGAACCCTCTTGACGCTTTCCTCGTTTGTGAAAGTATTCCTATTGCCTGATTTCGGGTGTAAACGTTGCTCGAACCTACCTCAGGTCTGAGCAAGGCGTTAGGTCCACTTTAAACAATGCAGGATTCACTATAAGGCAGAACTTGCCAGTAAGCAGTTGCCTCGGGTGGCAGGTTTTCAGGGAACCCCATCGATGCATTCTTTTAACAAAAATTTCTGCTCTCGCTTCTCTCGGGCACAATATTTTTTCCCCCCTAATGTTGACGAAAAAACGAATATTTTTCCAGTTTTACCTGAAATATCATTTTTTCTCTCTCGAAGACCCCCCCCCCATCTTGAATGACTATCTGGCTACGCCATGCCATGCCATGCCATTCCACTGCCTGACATCAACTCGATTCTTGAGCAGACTCTAATATGGTACAGGAATACCACAAACCACATCAGTAAGATACAGTCATAGTTATTATGTGCGATCAGGTCTACGGACACAAGTTGTACTTGATAGTACAAATTAAAGACCAGTTTGGTTCTTTTTGCACTTCGAAACTCATTGCTCAGGCCTCGTCAGTTTTTTCTCGATAGTATGAGCTCGGCGTTGCAAGTCGAGAAACCAAAGACACGGGAAAAACTGATGAGGACGGCGTAGTGGGCAATACGCGTTTCACAGTGCAAATAACCAAGCTACGGCTATGTCGTATGTCGCATTGTTTTTCTAATGTTAGCCATCAATTTATATAGTACGTATTACGAATAACACACTCGTACCCATTGCCTATGTCCTTCTTATCTACTTACGTGTTACAGAACGTTCAGATTGATAATTTTTCATCGAGTTGGAATAATGGTTTAGCCTTTTGCGCTCTCATTCATCACTTCTATCCGCACGCTTTCGACTACGACAAATTAACTCCGCAACAACGACGTTATAATTTCGAATTGGCATTCAAAGTAGCGGAGTAAGCTTCGCGTCACAATACGAATACGGGGTGTTCATTTATATCGGGTACCCCTTAACACATTTTTGTAGGGAGAATTTAGATTGGCAACATTGGATACTCAAGTGACTTATGTATCCAATGTTGCCAATCTAAATTCTCCGTACAAAAATGTGTTAAGGGGTACCCGATATAAATGAACACCCTGTACACTAGTACCTACTACCTCTACCTACACCTAGTACCTATACGTATCCTTACGGCATGGTGTTCAATGAAGCGTCAACAATAATCCAACTGCATACACCTCAGTGTTACCTTACATAACGAGCAACTGGACAACAAGCAATTAGCAACAAAATCATAAATTGATTTTGTTACTAAGAGTATTTAGTTACTAGTTGCTTGATGCCCAGTTGCTAGTTATGTAGGTTAGCACGTATGCTACAGATGCACTTCGGTTAAACAAACAAACTAGTGCACTAAATGCCATAATAGCGGACTACCTAAAAAATTGACAATAAAAACCAAAAACTAAAAATAATAATTTTGAATTATTTTTTTCTATCGTTGGATTTTTTACATGATTTACCTAATTGAAAAAAAAATGATTATTTTTTATCAATATACCTACTTGAATTTCTTCTATCGTTTGAGAAAATAAAATAAAAATGATTAATAGCTAGCTACATTACCTATTACAAAAAGTGATTATCTTTTATGTATCATAACCTTGGATTATTTTTCTCTACTTATCGTTGAAAAAAAAAATTAAATTATATTTTTTCCAAGTTTAACAATAGTAGTTTATTCAATTAGGGAGATAAAGTGCATGATTCTAAGCGAGGGAAGAATACAACACGAGCCGTAGGCGAGTGTTGTATTTTCCGAGTTTAGAATCACGCACTTTATCTCACCAATTGAATAAATTGTTTTTCATATACTATACATATAAAGCTTATCAATTCAACGTTGTTGTGAGAGGCAAAAAAACGTAT
>FIZV01074237.1:0-13241 GCA_900050545.1 Trionymus perrisii
AAAAAATTCTAGATAAAATTTGCTATCCAGCGCCGCAGAGTGCAACTTCCTATCTAACACGGTACTTGAGTGACGCAAGCTTAAAAATCTTGGGCAAAATCAAAAACAAAATTTTTTTCAAAGTCCATAACTTTGCCCCTTCAATTCAGAGGGTAGGCAAACACACTTATATGGACTCAGTATGTGTTGCACTATTACCAGTTAAGGGGTGTTTCCATTGAGACGGAACACCCTGTATAGGCAAGTCAGAAAGTTGATGCATTACTGGGTCACTTTTTCAGAGGGGGAGAGGACTATTTTATGGAATGAATTGAAAATTCAAATTTTTGAAAAACTACCATTTAAAAAAAAATTAGAAGTAATATTTTTTTCATATGTTCAAAAAATACCCAACTATTGAATTGTCTAACTTGCAAAATTTTCAAAAATTATCAAATTTTTCAAAATCGCTGAATTTTTGAAAATTTTTTAATTTCACAAAAATTATCATATTGATTTTACAAAAATTACGGAATTTTCAAAAATCACAATTTTTTCAAAAACTGATAAATCTTCAAAAATCATCAAATTTTTTAAAAATTGCCAGTTTCTTAAAAACTGGAAATTTTTCAAAAATTATCAAATTTCTCAAAATTGCTGAATTTTCTAACACTCTCTAATTTCACAAAAATGATTGATTTTATAAAAATTACAGAATTGCCAAAAATCATCATTTTCTAAAAATTGCCATTTTCACAAAAACTGAAGTTTTCAAAAATTATTAAATTTTTAGGAACTCCAAAATTTTCCAAAATTTTTGAATTTTTAAAAATTGATAAATTTTTAAAAATTAGCAATTTTTCAAAAATTGAATTTTCTCAAAAACGTACAAATTGTCAAAAATTATTGAATTTTTAAAAACTGCAAAAAAATTTTAAATTATCAGCTTTTCAAAACCTGAATTTTTTAAAAAAATTATCAACTATCTTAAATTGTTAAATTTTTTAAAATTCTCTATTTGACAAAAAATATTGATTTTACAAAAATTACAAAATTTATTGTCAAACACCATATTTTTTTAAAAACTGTAATTTTCTCAAAAACTGAAATTTTTAAAAAAAGTATTAAATTTTTAAAAATTGCAAAATTCTTTAAAATTTTTGAATTTTTAATGATCGTTAATAATTTTACAAAATTGTTAATTTTCAAAAATTATCAAATTTTCAGTACCTACCTATAATGCATAAACTGTCATAAATGTCATCTCCCCCCCCCCTTCGCCCACATACCTTCAAAATATACTTAATAATGATATCAAAAGAAACAAAACTACAGTCTTAATAAAACCACATGAAAAAAATGCAAATCGAAAAAATAAATTTTTTTCCACTATAATTAATTTTTTTTGCAATTTTAAATATTTAAATTGTTTAAAAGTTCAACGTTTTAAAATCTCTCTAAAAATTTCTGTTCATCCAGAATTATTGATAGAATTATTCATAACTTATAAAAATTCAGGGGAATACGTTCAATTATTATTTTACGTAGGTAATAAAAATATTTTTTAAATTTTTCAAGAAAAAAGTCTCAATTTTTTTGCAAAAACGAATTGACTAATTTAATCCTTCTTGAACGATTCGCATCTTGGTCGATTCGATCGTTCACCATCGATTCATTGCATTCACTCAGCTGTTCCGATGATTTGGTCGTTCGTGAACAATTTGATTATAAAATGAAAATGAACTGAACTATCACCATGGTTCTCAATACAATCCCTCCTTTCTCTCTCTTTCCGTTGATCGTCTGAACTGCCAACGTAATGGATGTTTTTGTTCCTACAAAAAAATCATCCAACAACTCGTATAGCGTAGGTGTCCGTTTAAAAGAAATGAGTAAATATTAAGTAATGGATGGAAAATCAACAAAAAAAAAAAAAAAAACGAATAATTTCATTGAAGAAAATTTATATAGATACTCCATTTCACGGCAGCGACGTACAGTATAAGAAAAAAGTAAAAGAAAGACACTCGAGTAAGTATAGAATAAAGAAACTCTTCCATTAATAAAGTATCTACTCCACGGAGAGAGTGCGACGAAGCAGGGTGGGCTGGAGTACGAGAGGGATAACAGCAGCGAACGAGAAGAAGTGAAGAACGAGCGTAGCGTTTGCGAATATTCTGTGTAAATAGCTAAAGCTTTGAAAAAACTATGAAGTGTTCATAATGCAATAATGGAAACGTCAGATGGAACTGAAATACTTTTGCAATTTTCAAGTTAACGTATAGTTGATCCTTGAAAAAGGCGATTGGTCACGTTTAGGGTATACGATATAATGAAAATAAACTATCTAAAGTTGTTTGCTAGTTTTTAATCATCGAATAAATATTTTGAAACTTTTTAACAAGTTTATTTTGCGAGATGAACGTTTCTACGAAAAGTCGCCGGCGCGAGCGGGAAATTTCGCTCGAGTTTCGCCAACTTGGAAAAAGTCAAAAGAGGGAGAAGCGAAAAGAAAACGCGTCGGCGTTAGCGGCGGTATTAAGCAGTCAGGTTGGGCTACCTCCGCCAAGCAAAAAAAAAAAAAGAAGAAAAAAGAAAACTTGCTTATAAAAACAGCAATAGTGGTAATTACACTGAACAACTAAGCTTATTTTTTATGATGAATTTTTCTCGAATGAATGAACTCGCAGACTTGAATTATTAAAGAGTAGTTGATCTCTACGAGAGCTTCAATTTGATATGTTTACGAACTCTGTGCGATTAAAAACAGTGTAAGTGCAAATACCTCGAATTTAAGGTCCCGAGTCATTTTTGAAAAAACACTTTTTCTGTAGGGTATGAAGAGAGTTACTGGACCGATATGTGTATACCTATGAGCAGTGGCGTATTTCATAGGGAAGTCATGGATGTCCGACTTAATCCCTACAAATTATTAAAGAAATGTGATTTTTATGAAGTGTTTATAAAAATAATGGAAATTTAAAAACCTTTGAGGGATACGGACGTGAGCGGAGGGGGGATGATTTTTAAAAAATTTTCCTAAAAAAAATTACAATTAAGGATAAGTAAAAATTTGAAAATACTTGGATCATTAAAAGTTGGCTATTTTTAAAAATTCGGTCATTTTGAAATTTTGAAAATTTTTTAAAAATTTCATAATTTTTGAATTTGTCAATTTTTGAAAAACTGACTATTTTTAGAAATTTGACAATTTTTGGAAAGGGGCGGATTTTTGAAAATTCTGCAATTTTTTGTGAATTAGAAAATTCTATAGACGATTTTAGGGAATTTGGTAATTTTTGAACATTTTGCAATTTAGCCAGCTCAATAATTTTACTCTGAATTTTAAAGAAATTCTAAAACTCGAATTAAAAAAAAATAATGCCTACAGTTCTTCAAAAAATTGAATTTTCAATTTATTACGTAAAACAGCAAAACAGCCCTCTTTTTCTTTGAAAAAGTGACACTGTAATGTATCAACTTTCTGACTTCCCAATACTGCCTATGAGTGAAAATTCGTGCAGTATTGCAGAAGTGTAAATCAGTATCTATAGATTCGTAAAATAAACCTTAACCATTTTCAAAAAAAATATATATATATATGTATATATCGTGGCTTTTTTCAAATTTGAAAATTTATTTCCCCTTAGAATTGGCCATGAAGAGTCAGGTGAGGTGGTGGTGTTCATTTTAGGAGTTTTGATCTTTGTGGTGATGAAAATTTTTGAAAGTATATAAGTGATGGAGATATAGGATCCAAATTTTCAATTTTTTACAATTGCCAGCATCATTTCTCTTTTTTTTTTAAATTTTCAATTGAAAATTTTTTCTATTAGGTTGAGGTACCTACCTACCTACCTACTTACTTATTTACTTACCCGTAATAATTTAGAAAAAAAATTATTAATTCATTTATTTTTTCAATGCAAAAATTTTACAATTTTTTCAATTATAAATTTTTCTTTGTTTTTAATTTTTTTTATCCATTCATTTTTTTTCACTTTGATGTTTGGTTTTTAAATTTTAAATCTTTTTCTAATTTTAAAATTTCCTATTGTTAAAATTTTCCAATTTTTAGGAATAATAAGCATCCCTCATACCGTCGACCAGAAAACGGAATGGAGAGATTTTGAGGGATGGGACCGAGAAATTTGGACATGTCATGAGTCTTAAATTCCATTTCTTGCATAGTTCATATACACTTATTACGGGGTGGTCCAT
Organism: Trionymus perrisii; assembly: GCA_900050545.1. Classification (NCBI taxonomy): domain Eukaryota; kingdom Metazoa; phylum Arthropoda; class Insecta; order Hemiptera; family Pseudococcidae; genus Trionymus; species Trionymus perrisii. The sequence continues at coordinate 4,201 of FIZV01074237.1, forward strand.
ACCCGACCTTTCAGCCCAAAATTTTTAAATAAAAATAAAGGTTTTACTACTGCAAAATTTGCATCGGTATCAGAGTGAACAAGGGGTGGAAAGAAACTCAATTTTTGGGGATATTAACGATTTTTCCAAATAAAAAAATTACTATGTAGTAATTGATAATTTTAATAATGTTCTTTGATATCTAATGTTGATTAATTCCACGCTACACAGTTCATTAAAATGGTTTATTAAAAAAAAAATAAAATAAAATACTTGTGGCGTATTTGATAGGGAAGTCATGGAAGTCCGACTTTCCTTCAAATGTTAAAAGGAATGAGATATTTATGATAATTAAAAAATTTGTCAATTTTGGAAAATTTGTCAATTTTGCAAAATGTAATAATTTTAATGAAGTAATGATTTTTTTTAAATACCGCAATTTTTGAAAAATCACTAATTTTTATGAATTAGAAAATTTTATAATATTCAACGATTTTGGGAAATTTGATAATTTTTGAAAATTTTGAATTTTAAACAATTCAATATTTTTTGAAAATGTGAAAAAAAATTACTCTATCCTCGAATTTTGAAAAAATGGCACAGTTCTGCAGAAAATCAAATTTTTAATTCATTCCATAAAACACCCCTCTCCCCCTTTGAAAAAGTGACACTGAAATGTATAATGTAAAAATTTTCTGACTACCCTATATTTTTCCTCTCATAATCGCAACTGAAATACTTGAACCAAAACTAATTGAAATTTGAAGAAATTTCAATCTAGTTAAATCGAAAGATATTCATTTCATTGATAGAGCTTCGCATATCATGCTAAACATTTAATCTAAAGTTTGGATTGCAAGTTATTTCAATTATGAATTTCAAGATGTATTATAACCTTTTTGTGTTTCTGTGATTTTTTAAGGATATTTTGACAGATTATGGTGAAGTTGTAAGTATGACTATTGACTACAATATCTGGTACCTATATTAGTTTATTAGTCTTTTTCACCTTTTTTCGGGTTGCTAACAAACAGCTTTTTTTGATTTGGAAAAATAATTGTCTTTGTTTCATAATTCAAATGGAGTAAAATACGTAACTTGAAAAAAACCAAAACATCATTTGAAGATTTTTCAAAAAATTTTCACCATCTTAAATTCACTAAGGCGCGATGGTAAACCATCATAAGCATGATAATGCTACCTGCAGTAGGTACATTCAAATGGCGCCAAGTGACCAAGTGAAAAAGCCTAATACATTGTTTTTCTAAAACTAACGATTAAAAATAAGTACAACTGCATAGTTGCCTGAGCAATGGAAACTGGAAGAAATGGAGCATATTGTTAGAGACCAAGTGAGATCTGCTTTGCAATTGAAGGATCCAAAAGACCGAGAAGATGTAATCGTCAATATGCTCCTAACCGAAACAAAAAAATACCACATCGAAGCTCAAAATTTAGGAATTTTGACAATGCAAAACGTAAGCTGTAATTTCTATGTTTTTCCACAGACTACAAGAGTAGTTTTGGAAGGAGTGAAAGGAAAATTTAAGAGAACACTATTAAAATAGGATTTTATTTTTACTATTTTGTTGTTTTCAGAAAGAAGACTGTAAATTCAAATCGATTTTGGTAGTTCGTAGTCATGTACAACATATGGAAAATGAGTTTTTACCTGGGGCTTTTAGAAAATCAAATAGTCGTTATATTCGTTGGGCAGTTATAATAAAGTCAGGAGAGCCTATAGTTCAACAGATTATTGACCGAGTTCTGCCTTTCTATGGTGAATTGAGTAGAGAAGAGGCGATACAGACTTTCGCTAGTGCTGTTCAAAAAATTTGCGAAGATCTGCCAGATAAAACCTATAATATCTACTGTTGATAGCGAGATCGTCGAGAGGATTCGTAAAGACAATGAGGAAAGGAAAAACCAGGTTGAACTTGTTAGGCATCGCCCAGAACATAAAATACACGAAGGCGTTGGAAATAATTGCTGTACCGCTACTCATAGCTGGCCGAAAGAGTGCTCGAGCCGGAGGTAACACCCTTCCAGGTAACTCAACAACAAATTTTAATCATGAATTTTCAACGTATGGAAATTAAGTTGGTTGAAATTTTTGCTGTAGATTTAAATGATCTGAAATGCGTTATCTCGTAATTTATCCCAGTAAGGAAAAGTTCATAGATAGTAAAGATGAAGATATGGATGTGTATGAGGTAATTTATTTCAATTAATTCTTATACCTAGATTGGTAGACTGTTTGATTCTTATCCTATGTATCAAACTCGATCCATTTATTTTCAGTTTTTTCCTATCACCCGACCAAAAAGCGTAATCTTCAAAAAGGACACTGGAAACGTTGCTGATTCGTTCATAGTCCAATTTCAAAGTGTTCTTGACAGCACTGACGCTGCAGAGAATGTACTATACCTACCTAAGTACCTATAGGTACTTAGGTAGGTATAGTACATTCTCTGCAGCGTCAGTGCTGTCAAAAACACTTTCAAATTGGACTATGAACGAATCAGCAACGTTTCCAGTGTCCTTTTTGAAGATTACGCTTTTTGGTCGGGTGATAGGAAAAAACTGAAAATAAATGGATCGAGTTTGATACATAGGATAAGAATCAAACAGTCTACCAATCTAGGTATAAGAATTAATTGAAATAAATTACCTCATACACATCCATATCTTCATCTTTACTATCTATGAACTTTTCCTTACTGGGATAAATTACGAGATAACGCATTTCAGATCATTTAAATCTACAGCAAAAATTTCAACCAACTTAATTTCCATACGTTGAAAATTCATGATTAAAATTTGTTGTTGAGTTACCTGGAAGGGTGTTACCTCCGGCTCGAGCACTCTTTCGGCCAGCTATGAGTAGCGGTACAGCAATTATTTCCAACGCCTTCGTGTATTTTATGTTCTGGGCGATGCCTAACAAGTTCAACCTGGTTTTTCCTTTCCTCATTGTCTTTACGAATCCTCTCGACGATCTCGCTATCAACAGTAGATATTATAGGGTTTATCTGGCAGATCTTCGCAAATTTTTTGAACAGCACTAGCGAAAGTCTGTATCGCCTCTTCTCTACTCAATTCACCATAGAAAGGCAGAACTCGGTCAATAATCTGTTGAACTATAGGCTCTCCTGACTTTATTATAACTGCCCAACGAATATAACGACTATTTGATTTTCTAAAAGCCCCAGGTAAAAACTCATTTTCCATATGTTGTACATGACTACGAACTACCAAAATCGATTTGAATTTACAGTCTTCTTTCTGAAAACAACAAAATAGTAAAAATAAAATCCTATTTTAATAGTGTTCTCTTAAATTTTCCTTTCACTCCTTCCAAAACTACTCTTGTAGTCTGTGGAAAAACATAGAAATTACAGCTTACGTTTTGCATTGTCAAAATTCCTAAATTTTGAGCTTCGATGTGGTATTTTTTTGTTTCGGTTAGGAGCATATTGACGATTACATCTTCTCGGTCTTTTGGATCCTTCAATTGCAAAGCAGATCTCACTTGGTCTCTAACAATATGCTCCATTTCTTCCAGTTTCCATTGCTCAGGCAACTATTCAGTTGTACTTATTTTTAATCGTTAGTTTTAGAAAAACAATGTATTAGGCTTTTTCACTTGGTCACTTGGCGCCATTTGAATGTACCTACTGCAGGTAGCATTATCATGCTTATGATGGTTTACCATCGCGCCTTAGTGAATTTAAGATGGTGAAAATTTTTTGAAAAATCTTCAAATGATGTTTTGGTTTTTTTCAAGTTACGTATTTTACTCCATTTGAATTATGAAACAAAGACAATTATTTTTCCAAATCAAAAAAAGCTGTTTGTTAGCAACCCGAAAAAAGGTGAAAAAGACTAATAAACTAATATAGGTACCAGATATTGTAGTCAATAGTCATACTTACAACTTCACCATAATCTGTCAAAATATCCTTAAAAAAACACAGAAACACAAACAGGTTATAATACATCTTGAAATTCATAATTGAAATAACTTGCAATCCAAACTTTAGATTAAATGTTTAGCATGATATGCGAAGCTCTATCAATGAAATGAATATCTTTCGATTTAACTAGATTGAAATTTCTTCAAATTTCAATTAGTTTTGGTTCAAGTATTTCAGTTGCGATTATGAGAGGAAAAATATAGGGTAGTCAGAAAATTTTTACATTATACATTTCAGTGTCACTTTTTCAAAGGGGGAGAGGGGTGTTTTATGGAATGAATTAAAAATTTGATTTTCTGCAGAACTGTGCCATTTTTTCAAAATTCGAGGATAGAGTAATTTTTTTTCACATTTTCAAAAAATATTGAATTGTTTAAAATTCAAAATTTTCAAAAATTATCAAATTTCCCAAAATCGTTGAATATTATAAAATTTTCTAATTCATAAAAATTAGTGATTTTTCAAAAATTGCGGTATTTAAAAAAAATCATTACTTCATTAAAATTATTACATTTTGCAAAATTGACAAATTTTCCAAAATTGACAAATTTTTTAATTATCATAAATATCTCATTCCTTTTAACATTTGAAGGAAAGTCGGACTTCCATGACTTCCCTATCAAATACGCCACAAGTATTTTATTTTATTTTATTTTTTAATAAACCATTTTAATGAACTGTGTAGCGTGGAATTAATCAACATTAGATATCAAAGAACATTATTAAAATTATCAATTACTACATAGTAATTTTTTTATTTGGAAAAATCGTTAATATCGCCAAAAATTGAGTTTCTTTCCACCCCTTGTTCACTCTGATACCGATGCAAATTTTGCAGTAGTAAAACCTTTATTTTTATTTAAAAATTTTGGGCTGAAAGGTCGGGTATGGACCACCCCGTAATAAGTGTATATGAACTATGCAAGAAATGGAATTTAAGACTCATGACATGTCCAAATTTCTCGGTCCCATCCCCCAAAATCTCTCCATTCCGTTTTCTGGTCGACGGTATGAGGGATGCTTATTATTCCTAAAAATTGGAAAATTTTAACAATAGGAAATTTTAAAATTAGAAAAAGATTTAAAATTTAAAAACCAAACATCAAAGTGAAAAAAAATGAATGGATAAAAAAAATTAAAAACAAAGAAAAATTTATAATTGAAAAAATTGTAAAATTTTTGCATTGAAAAAATAAATGAATTAATAATTTTTTTTCTAAATTATTACGGGTAAGTAAATAAGTAAGTAGGTAGGTAGGTAGGTACCTCAACCTAATAGAAAAAATTTTCAATTGAAAATTTAAAAAAAAGAGAAATGATGCTGGCAATTGTAAAAAATTGAAAATTTGGATCCTATATCTCCATCACTTATATACTTTCAAAAATTTTCATCACCACAAAGATCAAAACTCCTAAAATGAACACCACCACCTCACCTGACTCTTCATGGCCAATTCTAAGGGGAAATAAATTTTCAAATTTGAAAAAAGCCACGATATATACATATATATATATATTTTTTTTGAAAATGGTTAAGGTTTATTTTACGAATCTATAGATACTGATTTACACTTCTGCAATACTGCACGAATTTTCACTCATAGGCAGTATTGGGAAGTCAGAAAGTTGATACATTACAGTGTCACTTTTTCAAAGAAAAAGAGGGCTGTTTTGCTGTTTTACGTAATAAATTGAAAATTCAATTTTTTGAAGAACTGTAGGCATTATTTTTTTTTAATTCGAGTTTTAGAATTTCTTTAAAATTCAGAGTAAAATTATTGAGCTGGCTAAATTGCAAAATGTTCAAAAATTACCAAATTCCCTAAAATCGTCTATAGAATTTTCTAATTCACAAAAAATTGCAGAATTTTCAAAAATCCGCCCCTTTCCAAAAATTGTCAAATTTCTAAAAATAGTCAGTTTTTCAAAAATTGACAAATTCAAAAATTATGAAATTTTTAAAAAATTTTCAAAATTTCAAAATGACCGAATTTTTAAAAATAGCCAACTTTTAATGATCCAAGTATTTTCAAATTTTTACTTATCCTTAATTGTAATTTTTTTTAGGAAAATTTTTTAAAAATCATCCCTCCTCCGCTCACGTCCGTATCCCTCAAAGGTTTTTAAATTTCCATTATTTTTATAAACACTTCATAAAAATCACATTTCTTTAATAATTTGTAGGGATTAAGTCGGACATCCATGACTTCCCTATGAAATACGCCACTGCTCATAGGTATACACATATCGGTCCAGTAACTCTCTTCATACCCTACAGAAAAAGTGTTTTTTCAAAAATGACTCGGGACCTTAAATTCGAGGTATTTGCACTTACACTGTTTTTAATCGCACAGAGTTCGTAAACATATCAAATTGAAGCTCTCGTAGAGATCAACTACTCTTTAATAATTCAAGTCTGCGAGTTCATTCATTCGAGAAAAATTCATCATAAAAAATAAGCTTAGTTGTTCAGTGTAATTACCACTATTGCTGTTTTTATAAGCAAGTTTTCTTTTTTCTTCTTTTTTTTTTTTTGCTTGGCGGAGGTAGCCCAACCTGACTGCTTAATACCGCCGCTAACGCCGACGCGTTTTCTTTTCGCTTCTCCCTCTTTTGACTTTTTCCAAGTTGGCGAAACTCGAGCGAAATTTCCCGCTCGCGCCGGCGACTTTTCGTAGAAACGTTCATCTCGCAAAATAAACTTGTTAAAAAGTTTCAAAATATTTATTCGATGATTAAAAACTAGCAAACAACTTTAGATAGTTTATTTTCATTATATCGTATACCCTAAACGTGACCAATCGCCTTTTTCAAGGATCAACTATACGTTAACTTGAAAATTGCAAAAGTATTTCAGTTCCATCTGACGTTTCCATTATTGCATTATGAACACTTCATAGTTTTTTCAAAGCTTTAGCTATTTACACAGAATATTCGCAAACGCTACGCTCGTTCTTCACTTCTTCTCGTTCGCTGCTGTTATCCCTCTCGTACTCCAGCCCACCCTGCTTCGTCGCACTCTCTCCGTGGAGTAGATACTTTATTAATGGAAGAGTTTCTTTATTCTATACTTACTCGAGTGTCTTTCTTTTACTTTTTTCTTATACTGTACGTCGCTGCCGTGAAATGGAGTATCTATATAAATTTTCTTCAATGAAATTATTCGTTTTTTTTTTTTTTTTTGTTGATTTTCCATCCATTACTTAATATTTACTCATTTCTTTTAAACGGACACCTACGCTATACGAGTTGTTGGATGATTTTTTTGTAGGAACAAAAACATCCATTACGTTGGCAGTTCAGACGATCAACGGAAAGAGAGAGAAAGGAGGGATTGTATTGAGAACCATGGTGATAGTTCAGTTCATTTTCATTTTATAATCAAATTGTTCACGAACGACCAAATCATCGGAACAGCTGAGTGAATGCAATGAATCGATGGTGAACGATCGAATCGACCAAGATGCGAATCGTTCAAGAAGGATTAAATTAGTCAATTCGTTTTTGCAAAAAAATTGAGACTTTTTTCTTGAAAAATTTAAAAAATATTTTTATTACCTACGTAAAATAATAATTGAACGTATTCCCCTGAATTTTTATAAGTTATGAATAATTCTATCAATAATTCTGGATGAACAGAAATTTTTAGAGAGATTTTAAAACGTTGAACTTTTAAACAATTTAAATATTTAAAATTGCAAAAAAAATTAATTATAGTGGAAAAAAATTTATTTTTTCGATTTGCATTTTTTTCATGTGGTTTTATTAAGACTGTAGTTTTGTTTCTTTTGATATCATTATTAAGTATATTTTGAAGGTATGTGGGCGAAGGGGGGGGGGAGATGACATTTATGACAGTTTATGCATTATAGGTAGGTACTGAAAATTTGATAATTTTTGAAAATTAACAATTTTGTAAAATTATTAACGATCATTAAAAATTCAAAAATTTTAAAGAATTTTGCAATTTTTAAAAATTTAATACTTTTTTTAAAAATTTCAGTTTTTGAGAAAATGACAGTTTTTAAAAAAATATGGTGTTTGACAATAAATTTTGTAATTTTTGTAAAATCAATATTTTTTGTCAAATAGAGAATTTTAAAAAATTTAACAATTTAAGATAGTTGATAATTTTTTTAAAAAATTCAGGTTTTGAAAAGCTGATAATTTAAAATTTTTTTGCAGTTTTTAAAAATTCAATAATTTTTGACAATTTGTACGTTTTTGAGAAAATTCAATTTTTGAAAAATTGCTAATTTTTAAAAATTTATCAATTTTTAAAAATTCAAAAATTTTGGAAAATTTTGGAGTTCCTAAAAATTTAATAATTTTTGAAAACTTCAGTTTTTGTGAAAATGGCAATTTTTAGAAAATGATGATTTTTGGCAATTCTGTAATTTTTATAAAATCAATCATTTTTGTGAAATTAGAGAGTGTTAGAAAATTCAGCAATTTTGAGAAATTTGATAATTTTTGAAAAATTTCCAGTTTTTAAGAAACTGGCAATTTTTAAAAAATTTGATGATTTTTGAAGATTTATCAGTTTTTGAAAAAATTGTGATTTTTGAAAATTCCGTAATTTTTGTAAAATCAATATGATAATTTTTGTGAAATTAGAAAATTTTCAAAAATTCAGCGATTTTGAAAAATTTGATAATTTTTGAAAATTTTGCAAGTTAGACAATTCAATAGTTGGGTATTTTTTGAACATATGAAAAAAATATTACTTCTAATTTTTTTTTAAATGGTAGTTTTTCAAAAATTTGAATTTTCAATTCATTCCATAAAATAGTCCTCTCCCCCTCTGAAAAAGTGACCCAGTAATGCATCAACTTTCTGACTTGCCTATACAGGGTGTTCCGTCTCAATGGAAACACCCCTTAACTGGTAATAGTGCAACACATACTGAGTCCATATAAGTGTGTTTGCCTACCCTCTGAATTGAAGGGGCAAAGTTATGGACTTTGAAAAAAATTTTGTTTTTGATTTTGCCCAAGATTTTTAAGCTTGCGTCACTCAAGTACCGTGTTAGATAGGAAGTTGCACTCTGCGGCGCTGGATAGCAAATTTTATCTAGAATTTTTT
>FIZV01074263.1:0-26760 GCA_900050545.1 Trionymus perrisii
CAAAATGAAATATTGATTTAAAATCATTTTTTAAGATCGAAGAAAAAATAACCTGAATCGCCGTCAACTGTACAAATAGTTGAACTTTGGATGATTTTTTATTTTTTATTTTTTTTTGAAAAAATTACAATCAGGTAAATCCGACAAAAGTAGTTAATGAAAATTCAAAATTTGGTAACATCTGCAAGACTTTGGAAAATTGTTTTCAAAAATTATAAAAATGAAAAAATTCTCAATTTCAACAAACTCGGGGAATTATTCCAAAATTAAAAAAAAAGTCACAAATATTTCAGAGAATTTTCCTCTTGTATTTAAAAAAAAAAAAATATATGGAACATCTGAATTTTGACGAAATTTTCAGAGAATAAAAGAATCTTTCATAAAAATCTTGTAGAAGATTTTACTACTAAATTTCAAAAAATCTTTCAAAATTATCAATAGAAAAAAATTTTATGTTGTAAATTCTTACGTTTCAAATGAAGACTTTTTTCAAATTTTCAAGAAATGTAGCAAAATTGCAGAATTTCTTCGAAATAAAAAAAATTTACAAGATTTAAATCTAATCTCTAAAAAAATTCATAAGAACTTCATTTTTTACAAACAAAAAATTTTAAAGTTTTCAAAGATTTTGTAAAGAATTTTTTTGAATGAAAAGTGCTATTTTGTGTTTGTACTAGAAGTTGCGAAAAGTCAAAAAAAATATTGTTGATACCTTACCTACCCTACATGCATAATAAAAAAAATATGAAATTGATCAGTAATATTGAAAAATTATTTCAAAAGCAGCAATCGAAAGAAATTAATTTTTTATGAATATTGATGCAGTATATTCGCTATGGAAATGTACTACTTCCCCCTCCTCCCGCTTCAAGATATTTGCAAAAGAAACGCTGCAAATGCTGCAATTTAATTTTATGGGCACTGTATACTGCATCAGATTGCAATCGCAATACGCAAAGCCGCAAAGGACATCTAAAAAGGGTCAACAAAGTCTGAATTATGACCACTCGCTATGTATTTGAACTTGAAATCAGCTGGCACAGCGTTTTTATCATAAAGTAAAGAAAAGAGCTTGCGCATGCTTACGATGGCAAAATAGTTGAAAGTTCGGCATTTTCCTTCGTGTATTGATGAAAAACGAAGAAACAGTGTTACCATGGTGAATACTTCTAACGTTAATGAACACGTTTTTCATTTTAGAATCCTTCTCTACGATGGTGAGCTTTCATCACTGCGATTAAAAATATTATAAAGTTGAAATCTAAAAATAATTCTGAAAAAAACGTTCCTAAGACCAGAACAAGAATGATAAAAATTCGATGAAGTGTTTTTCCTTAGGAACAATGTATTTTTTTTTCTCACGCTCGCGCTCGAGCAACACTGAATAAGGAAAATTTCAAAACAATACAAAAAATCGAACGGCGTTGAACGTCGAAGTGATTGCAACGCATTTATTTTCAGTTTTGAATTATTATTCGACGAAAACTTTTGAATATTTTCACTCAATAAGCTTTGTTATTACATAACTGCTGCTTGCGTATCGATTACTTATACTTGACTCAGTTCAGTCGTGAAGACGTAGGTATTGTTTTACATTTTTTAGTCAAATGAGTCGAAGTGCTATGAAGCTTTTGAGCTTTATTTCCTTGGCCATTGCTGGCAATGTATTTGCTCGGTTTGCATACGGTTACCGTAAAATTATTGATATGGGCGGTGCTCGTGCTACGGTTTTATGACTAGCGAAGGTAAAGATTTAGATTTAGATATAGTATACGGTGATACAAAGATAGGCTGAATTTTAATTGGTGCGCTTTCTACCTGCAAAATGATTTCCGGCACCGGTGGATTCGTACGAATGACGCTGCCCATGGTAATAACAGTTGGCCACCTGGAGAGTCAACTTTAAAGAAAATAATTCGTGATATGTGTACGTTACCATAATAATCGATTAGAAAAGTACGTAAACGCGTAAAAAAAAAAAAGTAAACTGAGTAGATAATTCGCGATCGCCGAGTATACCCTGCCAAGCCATGGGTAATTCGAATAGCTCGGAGTTGAAAAGCAAGGCTTCAAATTTGAAAAGCCCTCGGAAAGGACGATTCCTCGGCAAACGGCTGAAATTCAAAGGTCGCGGCTCGCTCACTGATATAACGATGGAGAAAGACGCCCAAGGTCAAGAGACGCTCGATCCCCAGAGCATCGAGCTGCTGGATAATGACGAACAGGTTCGATGTGGACGTAGCGACGTCGAAACGGATGAAAACCCACCGCCGCGGCCATCCAGTTCCATGCCAGGTGGTGGGGAATGTAATAACACTGCGGAAGAACGGTCAGTTCAGTGCATCAGTGACGATAGCAGAGGTGATCGCGAACAATGTAATATTACCGACTGCGGCGTTCTAAGCCAACAACAATCTAGCTCGAGCTGTGAGAATATTTACGCGAATAAAGATTCGGTCGTTTGCTTCGATAGTTCTAGTGACGATTTTAAACAAACCGTACACGTCGGTGATGTACAAGTGCACGTCCAACACTCTGACAATAAAGTTTCAGATTTAGGTGAGAATCAACATGTAAGTCAGGCCCAATTTCAAAATCAATCCAACCATGAAACCAAACCGGCTGATGTGAATTGTACAAACGAATGCGCCGGAATATGCATTAAAGTTGATACAGAAACTGATGAAAACGCGCAGCCGGAAAATAATCCAGATGATGACGTGACTGATGATATTACCAATACGTCGTATACAGATCCGCTCGTAACTACGCCGTATTTTAGCCCAGATGAGGAATTCGAAAATAATATATTCGACTCGGATCCCAAAATAAATGAAATGGATGTCAAAGTAGTCAAAGAAGACGCTGGACAGATCAAAAAGAAAGATATTTGTAGTTTTAACGATAAAGAAATAATGAAGCCGAGCCCTAGTTCCTTTACCGTTACTAAACACAAGAAAGTCGAGCTTTCCCCCACAACCTTCTCGACACCGAAATCCATATCAACTGAAAATAAAGGTAACCCTGTTAATTACTCCTTTTCCACCTTCAATTAACCTCATTTCGTTCAAAATTGTACCAAAATGTGTCCTAAATGCGAAATAAACTCACTGATCGAATTCATTTTCAGGTACATCTTCCTCTTCCTGTCGTCACTCATCTCTAACCGAAGTAACTCCTCTAGAAAGCAATGTTCTCCGAAAAGTGGCCAGTCTAACGTTCGATAAAGCTGCCATGGAACAAAAAATACATAAATCTAAATTCATTCCAGAAAAATTAGATTTCCAAAATTACGAGAAATTCGAAGGTACGATAACCTACTTTGTAATCACACGTGATATAAAGACCACCGCTTAGCGCTTACCCAACGTAAATAGTACCTAGTGAAGGTGACATGTAGGAAGAAACAGAATGGATGAATTATTCATACAGATTTTATAGTAGGTGTCTGATAACACCGTTTATATTACGATCCATTTACTCGTATTGTATTAATACTTACGACTCATACGTATCAAGTTGAACGATTGGTTTAAGTGCTCGTGCCGACTTGAATATTTTCTCTCGTCAGTCCATTGTGTCCTGCCCACAGATAGGGTTTCATTTCGGAATTTAACGCGATAAAAATTTTGTTCAGAATATAGCATTACGTAATTTTTGCCAATGGTCATCTATTTTGACACATAAACGAGGTCGTTATTTTTATCCACATCATCATAATATTTGAAATTTGCAGCATCACTGAGAATTGCATTTTATTCTTCTCTGAATTAATTCGTCGTTTTGTCCATTGTGCAGGTCAGATGTTAATTAATTGGTTTTTATCGTCGTTATCTGATAAGAAATCTTTTAATCAGAAATTTAAGAGCAGCGAGTTACACTTGTTAGCTGTCCAATTCTGTAACCAGTTGTTGGCTGCCGGAGTAATTCAACAGATCATCGATAAAGATGCTGCCAAAGAAAATAATTTCAAGGTAAGGCATGTTTATTTCTGTTATTAATATTTTTTTATTGATATCTATAAATGGAAAATCATTATAATCTCCTTACGTGTAAAACCACGTATTATTTTAGTTCAACTTTCAGGTGTTAAGAAAGTACTAACTGTGGTCGATTAACGAATCTGTTTTTTGTTTTTAGCCTACTTTGATGTATTATTGGACTCATGCTGAAACAGCAAATATATCGACGTATTCGCCGGGACGTTTGAGTACGATGTCGTGGCCTCCTGCAGCTTCACTGGGCAGTAATAACTCCATCGATGCGAAAACCGTCATCGAAGGTGAATATTTATCGTACTCATAAATTAGAAAAATCACCATTGTTTTGAGTATTGAAGGCGAATCTAAACATAGAAAGGTGTCTGTATTCATTTACCTCTACCTATTTTTTTTTCAGAACCGAAAATCGAATACAAAGAAAACGAAGATTCGACCGAAGTATTAAAAGCTAAATTATTAGAAAAAGATAAAAAAATATGGGAATTGGAAAATTCTATAGAACAACTTCGAAGGCAAATGGAACAAAATAGAACCCTTCTTGATATTCAGGTAAAAGATACGTAATAATTTTCGTAAAAAAATCAATTCATGAACGTTGTAATTTTTCTAGGCTTTAACCGAAAAAGTGAAATCAGATTTTCGAGGCGATTCGGTGGAAAGTACAGAAGCAGTGAAAAATAATGGCAAAATTACGATAAATGGTGACTCCGGAATCAATTCTAAATCATCGAATATGGTAACTGAACAAAATGAAGCAGCAATAAAATACGACACCAACGATTCAGTTTCTGGTAATTGACCATTTTTTCATTCCAGTAAAGTCGACAACTTGGAATTTTCCAGACTGTGGTTAGCTCGAATTTTTAATGTTGGATGTGAGATTAATTTTTTTGCATTCGAAAAGTTGAGAAATTTTTTTATGGCAATTGCAAAAAATTAAGATTTACTCCTAGAAAATTCGAAATTTTTTTCTTCTAAAAATTTAAAACACATTTTTACTCCAAACAAAAATATGATAAATTCTTTCTCTAAATGTTTGAGAAAAAATACATGTTTCAAAAATTGATTAATTGAATAGTTTTTTATTTAAAAAAAAAAACAAAAAATAGTTTTTTTTTTCCTATAAAAAATAAATTTTTTTCATCGAGAAATTGAAAGGGGTTTTCCCGGAAACTCGTGTACCATTTTCATTCAAAAAAATTAATTAGTTAATTAAAAGGTCCCCCCCCCCAAAAAAAAAAAAAAATTGATAAATATTTTTGCTCATAGGAATAAAAATGAAAGATCTTCTCCTAAAACGTGAAAAAATCCCCCTCATTCCCCCCCCACAAAAAAAATTGGGTGAATTCTTTCTTTACAAAATTTGAGATTAGGTTATCTCCCAAATAATTGAGTAATTTTTCTTTTTTGAAAAGTGAAACAATTTTTTTCAAAGAAATGAATTGAAATAATCTTTCTCTGCTAAAATTTGAAAGATAGTTTTTCCGAGATGGAAGATTCTATTCTTTAAAAAAGTAAGAATTTTTCAAAAAAATTGTGATTTTTTTTTTTTTACTTACGTAGCCACTTTTTATGCCAACTCCAAAACAATTGAGATATTTCTGTTTCAAAGAAAATTATAACAAAAAATATTTTCAAAAAAATAGGAGATTATTTTCCAGAATAAATGAATCTCCTGCTCCAAAAAAACCTGAATGGAATTTTTCAAAAAGATGAGTAGGGGTTTCTAAAAAAAATGAATATTAATTATTTTCCCTCGATGATGGTTGGATGCTGTTTTTTCTTTCAAGAAAATTTAACGATTTTTTTCAATAAAATTGATTGAAGTTTTCCAAAAATTTTTTGAAAAAATGAGTGATTTTCTCGCAAAACACGAATAATTTTTTCCAAAAAAAAAAAAATTCCCAGATTGTTGAGTAATTTCCCCGTTTTCCTGAAAAAAGTCAAATGATTACATCTCCCCAAAAAATTAATCTTGAAAATAAAAAAAATAGACATGAGATCATTTTTCAATATGAAATGATTGTTTTCTTCATAAAATAAGATTAATTTTCGAAAAAATTTGAATTTTGTTTTCAAAAAGTTTAAGATATATTTCTGCTCCAAAAAAAAGTAATTTTTTTCAAAAATATGCTGATTTTTTTTTCAAAAAAAAAAATATATATTTCTCGCCGAAAATTTGATGAATATTTTTGCTTCAAAAAATTTAATTGAAATCTTTTCTCCAAAAACTTTAAAATATTTCTACTCTCAATTTTTTTTTCTTCCAAAAAAAAAAATGATTTTTTCAGAAAATTGAGTTTTTTGTTTCCCCTTTCCCGAAAAAAGAGATTTTTCTCGAAATATTTTACTTCAAAAAAATTAAATTAAACAATTAATTTCTCCAAAAATTTGAAAAAAAAAATTCTCCGAAAAAATTAAATTGAAAGATTATTTTCCAAAAGTTTGGGTAAGTATTTTGTCTTGAAACAAGATTTTTTTTCAAATAATTTTTTTTTTTTTCAACGCCTTTACTAAAACAGATTTTAATGCTGATAGGTAGTGTGTTTCTTTGCATTTTCGAAGTTTTCTATGTTGTTTTAAAATTTTTAATACAACTGAAGCAATCCATGTTCCAGAAACAAACGAAAATTAGTCAACGAGTGAACATTTATTTTATTCTATTTTTTATTTCGTAGAATCGAATGATAAACCGACAACACCGAAATCCACCTTACAATCGGATATTATCAGCGTTTCGAGTTCTGGTTCAGTGACTAATCGCACCCAGTCGTCTAAAATTCCTGTTCCGTTGTGCAAATCTAATAGTATACCGCATATGCCTACGACACCGACCGCAGATTCGAGCTCATCGTTAAATAATCGTTCGAAAAGCGGCGTTGATTTGAAGACACCTTCGATGACATGCGCCAGTGATAAAACACGTTCATCTCCAACCATCTCTAGTACTTCGAATATTCTTGAGACGGAACCGAAAAACGAAACCGAATCCAATGGCTCTGTTTCCTCTAGTATCAAAGATACGTTCTCAGACGCAACCAAAGATTCAAACACCGTATCGTGTAGTACCGTCAAAACGAGTCAAAAAGACCAAGGACACGACGAACCCATCAAACCGAACGAACAATCTGTACCACAAAATCCTACAGCCGAATCTTCGACCGCATCGTCGACTACGGAAAACGCGGCAGCTGCTTTATCACCAGCCGACTTAATATCTCCTCTACCTCAATCTACGGCCAAAGACTCGACAGCACCGGGTACGACGACAACGGTACCACCGAAAGTGGTACCAGCGCCGCCTGATCCTCCGGCCACGCTTGCAAATGCTCCCCCTCCACCACCACCGCTTCCAGCGCCTTTGTTTACGGCTCCACCGCCGCCACCTTTGCCTCCTTCGATCGGACCGCCACCACCGCCGCCTCCTCCACCGCCTCCGTTGCCTGGAGGTCTACCACTTCCTAGTACTTTACCACCGAGACCTCCTCCTATGCCGGGAATATCGGCGCCCCCACCACCACCTCCGATGCCCGGAGCCCCACCGCCGCCGCCGCCTCCGGGTGGTGGATTATTTCCACCGCCACCACCGCCGTTTCCGATAGGTGGGCCGCCACCGTTACCTCTTTCTAGCGGTGATGCTTCGGTTTTGAATGTGAGTTTACCGAATGCGCCTCCGTCTCCGGCGCCTTTTCCGACGCCGCCGTTAGGTGGGTGGGATGCTCAGAGAAATAGTGAGTTTGATTCGAAAGAGTCGTATTGCATTTTCACAGATTATCTTTATTATTTTTTTTTTCTGATTTTTACAGCGTTCAGAAAACAACCACTGACGCCCAAAGTTCCTATGAAGCCTTTGTACTGGACGAGGGTGGTGGTATCGGCGAATCAACCGGTGGCTGCGGCCTCCAAAGAGAAGTAAGTAATTGAAATAGATAATTTTCTGGGGTTCGATTTTATTTGAAAAATTCATATTGTGAGAGGAACTTACAAATCTTGGAACTTTTCAATTCTTATCTTGTCAATTTTTTTTCCAGAGAAAAATTAATATGGATGGAAATAGAAGAACCATCGATCAACGACGAAGAATTCATGACGTTGTTTTCGCGACAGGTGGTGGAAAAGAAGGCACCTAAAAAGAAAGTAGAAAAACCGGTGAAAACTCAGGTAAATAATAATCATATAAAGTCGAGAAAGATAATTTGTAATTCGTATACGTACTAATGAAATAATTTTTTAGGTGATTAAATTATTGGATAGTAAACGATCTCAAAACGTTGGAATATTAGCTTCTAGTTTACATTTGGATTTTGCTGAAATTGAAAATGGTGAGTAAAAAAAAAAATTGAGAAAATAAAAATATTCTGGTCACTTATTGATTGTAATTTTTTTTACAGCTGTTTATAATTTCGACACGTCGGTGGTTTCGTTGGAAGTATTACAACAAATTTACGAAATTGTGAGTATCAACAATCGAACTACCGTAGTACATCCTTGATTAATGTTTTGACATTTTATTTACCTACGAATTTTTCAATTCGCAGCGTGCAACCGATGAAGAAATAGCTTTAATCAAAGATCACCTCGCCAACAATCCAAATGCTCCTCTAGATAAACCAGAACAATTTTTATTAGATTTAAGTGAAATACCTCATTTTGCCGAGCGAATCGCTTGCTTCGTGTTCCAGTCTGAATTCAACGACGCTATTTTATCTGTTAGAAATAAACTCAGTAATATTAAAGCTCTCTGCACGGTAAGCTTAGCTCGGATTTTATCATCTCTTTGTATCGAGATTATCGTAATATTTACCCGAGTTTCTTTTTATGTAGTATATGGTAACATCTGAATCGTTGAAGAAAGTCATGGCCATTATATTAGCATTGGGTAATTTCATGAATGGTGGTAATTTACAAAGAGGGCAGGCCGATGGTTTTGGACTCGATATTTTGTCTAAATTAAAAGACGTTAAAAGTAAAGGTAAGGAAATTCTATTTTTATCGAATAGAATATAATTATTATGAATAAATTCTATCGAGTAAATTGATTTTTTTTTTTTCAGATAATTCCTTAACGTTACTTCATTACATTGTGAAAACGTATTTAAAAATGTGCGAAGACCCAGTTAGTGCCGCGTTACCCGTTCCTGAACCTAGTGATATTGAACACGCTACCCCAGTTCAATTTGACGATGTTAAACAGCAATTACAGAATTTGCATACAGGATTACAAGGTCGATATGATTTTTTGGAAATACTTTCTAGTGTTCTGAAAGTAGTATTTTTTTTCATTTTGTTTCACCCTTTGACTTATTTTATCAAATTTGATATCAAACTATCCTACCCCTCAAAAAATCAATGTAAAAAAAATTCAATTTTTTTTCGCTTGAAAAAATATCAAAAAATACAAAAAATCTTCAGTTCTTAACGATTTTTTTTGAAAAAGAAAGTACAAGTAAAAACAAAAAAAATATATAAATATAATATTTTTTTTTGACATTAATTTTTTGAGGGATAGTACAAGTAAAAAAAAATAGTAAAAAAATCATCTTATTAAAATTCTCAGACGAAAAAATTATTGACACAATTTTTTTTTTAATTTCTTCAAATTTTATTTTTAGATTGTCGGAAAAAAGTCGAAAAAATTACTGCCAACGAAAAAGATGAAAATGTTAAAATTTTCAAGAAAAAAATGGAGAAATTTTTATCAGACGGTAATGAAAAAACATTTGCTAAAAAAAAATTGTGTACCTACTCGGTGTGTGAAAAATTTCATTTTAAGAAATTCAATTTTTTTAGGAAAAAAATTATACGAAGAAGAAATCGAAAATTTGGAAGATAGCGAAAAAAAGTGAGCTATTTTATCTAATTCTTAAATAATACGCCCTGATCATAAAGCGATTGA
This sequence comes from Trionymus perrisii, assembly GCA_900050545.1. NCBI lineage: Eukaryota > Metazoa > Arthropoda > Insecta > Hemiptera > Pseudococcidae > Trionymus > Trionymus perrisii. The sequence continues at coordinate 9,898 of FIZV01074263.1, forward strand.
TTTTAATTTCTTGTTTATCTTTGACAGATTCCTAGCAGCTCTAAAATTTTATCATTTCCAACCGAAAGGATTAGCCAGCGGAGAAAAACCTAATCCAAAGGATTTTTTCCCTTTATGGAGTACATTTTGTACGGATTTCAAAGCACTTTGGAGAATAGAACAGCAAAGGTGCTTAAAAGAAAAGTATGTCTCGTTGAAAATGATTAAGGAAGAATATCGTTTTTACCACACTTCAAGACTTATATATTTTTATATCAATATTTTCAGAATGAAGAAAAGCTTAGCTAAGAAAAAAGAACTTAAACAACAAGTGGTCAAGACTAAAATCAAAGAAAAGGGACTGGTGAGTATTTTTATTCATTTAAAAAAATTAAAATTTGTAATTTCAAAGCGATGATTTACTTATTTAATAATTTATATAATATTTTGTTTTCAATAGAAAAAGAATATGAAAAACTTATCGAGTAGATTGGAAGACGACTGATAATGTTTGTCATTTTATTTTCAATACGAATTATTTCCTAGTTAAATCGGCTGTGTTTACCATTATTTAGTTATTTTTTTATATTGATTACATTAAGTCGTTGACTTTTATATCTCAGATGTAAATTTTTAGTTCGTAATGTCAAGATTTTCACGTTTATATTTTTTTTTTGTGAATGCAACTTTTTCAATAAATCACTTTTGAGAGTTATTTGTATGTTTGATTTATACGTAATTTTTTTAAAATTTATTTTTAATCTGTTGCAAATTTATAGGTAGATAAGCATTTTATACCTGAGGTGAAACCTAAAAAGTCATTATTTATGTTTAATTGTTTACACAACACCTTTTGGGGAAGGACATTGAGCTGGTACAGATAGGTAAGTATTTCGATTCCTTTTTAAACATTTTGTATTTTAATTTAATTCAATGCAATAATTTGTGTTTTAGCGAAATATTTCACCAAATTAGCAGTGAAAATTGAATTGATACAAGTACGTATAATTATGATACGAGGACTTGGAAATGTGCAATTGAATAGGTGCGCATTATTACAATATTTTTATTTTATTTTCAGGTTTTCATCAAAATATACAATACGTTTCACATCAAGAGCGGTCGTTACAGCAATTTCAAAAACGAGTTTCGAGTCTCACAATCCTACATAGTGATCGGGCCTCATTATGCTCATCAAGTTACGTTGCCTGTAGCCACAATGAAAAATTAATAAATGGAAGTTTAGCAGGTATTTAAAATTATATTTATAGTGATCATTTACCTGTTAGCGTATCTCACAGGAGGCGAGTCTCGAAGAGGGCCATTATATCTAGGAATAACGTAAAAAAAGTTACCAGCTAAGAGAAAACTTCCGCCGAAACTTTTTATAAAATTCGATAACGGTGTGAAATACTTTTGTAGTAATCTGCAGGGTAAAATTTTAAATTAGTTGCTTTTTGATACATTTATATTTCAACTTATATTTACTACACTAAAAGAAAATTAACCATACGAATATTTACATTTGAGGTGAATTATCTTCTTCATCCAAATTAAGGTCAATTTTTTTAAATTGCTCAAATACAGCGAATGCATAGACCACCTTGTGAGTTGCTACGAAAAAAAAAGATTTTAAAATTTTAGAAATACAATTTTATTCTTTAAAATGAAATTTTAAAAAAAATTAAGAAATTGAAAAAAAAATATGTATTTGAAAACTAATTTATTTTTTGAAATTAAGTAAGTAATTATTTAAGAAAAAATTCAACTTCTTCTGAAAAATATTATTTAGTTAAAACTCAAGTAATTTGAAAATTTATGATTTGTACTTGATTATTATTGTTTTTTTTTGAAAGATATAATTAATTTTTTGAAATGAATATTTTTTAGTTCTAAAAATGTACCTATTTCAAAAAATCAAAAATTTCAAAAAAACGACTAATAATCCATTTTCTACAAAATTTTAAATATTTAAAATTTTGAAAATTAGGAAATTTATTTTTAATCGATTCAGAAATGCGTTTTTCAACTTGAAAAATGTCACTAGCTCATTTATTTAAAAAAATATATTCACAGAAATGAAAAGTTATCTAATTGTACATGAAAAAAAAGTAATTTACGAATAAAATAAAAGAAATCATTTTTAAAGAAATGGAAAAATTATATTTTCAACAAAAATTTTTATCTTTAAAACTGGAATCAATTATTTGTTTTTTTTTTTTTTAATGAAAAAAAAAATGAAAATAAAATTAACCAAATTGTACTCAAAATTTTTCAATTTTCTACCAGTTTATCCATTTTCAAATTTTCGATGCTACTTGCTTTAATTTGTCAGTTCATCATATCCCTATATACATATGATTTTCTGCGAATGGGCGTTACTTCCATCCGGACATTATTAGCTGCCTTTACCTTGTTTAGAGTAAGTTTATCCGGTAGATTCTTCACAGATATACGAAATGGGTGAAAGGATAAAGGGAACTCGTATTGATAAAATTACTCCTGGTAAGAATGTAGGTCGTTAGGTAGGTTCTCACAGAAAGACATTAAGAGCATTTGCGAAAACCGAAAAGTAAATGGGGGAAATGAAATCTTAACTTTGCAAATAGTAACATAAGAATGAAAAAACACGTTTAAAATCACAGAAAAAGCAAAACGAAGCGAGTTGATGGGAAATTAAACCGAGCGTCTCGCATTGTTTGCATTTTTACCATCTCCGGCCTCTCCGAGTACGCGTTGAATTGGAGAGAGGTACGACGTACGAGGGAGGAATCTACGTACATGAGTTTGCACGATGCGAATTTTCGCAAGCTGAAAGCTTCATAGTCGACGAATGGATTTTCTATTTATTAATTCGGATTCCGAGTTATCCACTGTGTAGGTGCGTCCGTTCATAGAATGTCCAATTCGTGCGAACCTGTATATGGGGGAAAAAAGCTCGATTAGCTGTTGTAGGTATCGTATATAATAAAGCAATATAATGTATACAATGTTCGTAGCACTCTGTACACCTCCTGACGCAGCATCAGAGCGAATAACGATCAAAACCACAATCCTTTACCTGATACAAACGCAGCTATGAGAGCAAGGGACTGGGCAGGGGCGTATAGTGGGGACGATAACACGGTAGCGTGAGTCCAAAGAGTGTACATGGTGTATGCGAGATAACGCGGAGTCAGGGGGATACCTTTTAAGCGAGTTCAAAGGAATCGTAAATTATTTTAGGAGCTTTCGTAGTATCTATGGTAACGGCAGATTGCGCTAATGAGACACAAAATTCATTAACGCTGCCGGGTGCCGGCACCTTTCGCCGAGCTCAAAGGTACTGAGAGGAATATTTATGCCGAAAATACATGTGCGTCGATATTCGCACGATACATACGATTGGTATTCGTAAAAAAGCTCCATAGCCATCGAAACGTACACGAAAATCGTGCAAAATATCGTCCATTTCGAAAATATACGTCACGTCGAACAGGTACCTGCACCGCTTACGCGTTTCCATATGTAAATCGCGTGAAAATAGACGAATTTTCTCAGAGGCGGAACCACGGTGTTGTTTGGATGCTGTAAAAGTAGGAGTCGCCCTGCATCGAGGGATACGGCGGCTAGAGTGTGTTTGGAAATGAGAAAAAACCCAACGAGCGCATGCGTTTTTTCCCATCACTCCAAAGGTCGGCCGGAGAAGCGGAGGCGGTCGACTTTTCAAAGATGAACTACTGTTTCCTCATTTTCAGATACGTTCTTGCAAACGATCGTATCCCCGGCGCGGCGTTTACTGTTTTACGATGGGATGTTTATGCGGTAACATTTTCACTCTTTACTGCTAATTTAGCGACCAAAAAAATGCACCTGTTCACTTCGTACAGGGTAAGTAACCATTTATTTTACCTTTAAAATTTTCAAAAACCAGCCTCTACTATTGGATTGGTCCGCTTGTCGGAGATTTTACTCCGTAATCTGGTTTTAATAATTAATTTGAAAATTCTTCGCCGAATTGCGACTCTTGCAACGTATGGGGATCGCCTTGGCTTCTCAAATTTCGTCGTATATGCATGTATAAGTAGATTGCTATCATATTAGAGGCTGCGAGCTTCCATAATGCATGTAAAATCCGCTCCGGGTGTCTGATTTTGAAGACGTCAATTTTAGACGGGTTTATCAAAAATTTCCTCCTCCATTTTGTCAATTTTTTCAGTCAAATTTTTATTAACTCTTGTTTCTTTCTTCCCTGTAAAAAAAATTAAAATTAATCACAAAAAATTAACTTGTTCAACTTCAGAAAATAAGAAATATTTATATAAGGTAAGAGGGGGAGAGGGATTGTCACTTCTGAAGCTAGAAAAAATAATAATTTTGAAAGAACAAGAAAATTTAAAATAACTTACCAAAAATAGTCAAATTAAAAAAAAATCATTTCATAGTCGCAAAGGGAAAAACAGATTTTACGAATGATTCGTGATCTAGGAGGCATTTTTAAATAAATGAGCTAGAGTTCCATTTTTCAAAGGTGTCCTAATACGAAAGCTTATCTCATGTTCAGAACAAACTCTCCATCTCTGAACCTAAGGCCCCAATTGAAAAATTTTTCAAACAAAAATTGTAGATTGACATCCTTGGAATAATTTTTGGTTATTATAAAAATTTCAACTGGATCCCTCCTATCCCTCCAATTTTTCAGAATACGCATGAAAATCACCCTTGAATTTCGATTGTACAGCTCGCAATGACTTAAGATACAGCCTTTAGCGGGGGGGGCAATTGACCTGATTGTATGTTGACGATACAATTGGACAATTGGATAAAAAATGACTGGATATGCAAGAGCCAAACTGCTTCCTAAGAAGTTTCTTATATTGTTTTGTGAGGTCCCAAAGAAAGATTTTTCTAATAAAAGTTGTAGAGTGACATTTTTGGAATAATTTTGGTCATTACAAAAATCTCGATTGAACCCTTCCTTCCCCTCCCATTCCGCATAATACGTATAAAAATCATTCGGTTATTTTCCTAAGTATTATGCAAAATTGAAGAGGAGCAAAGGGTCCAATTGAAATTTTTGTAATAACCAAAATTATTCTAAAGACCTCAATCTACATACAACTTTTATTTGAAAATTTTTTCAGTCGAGGCCTTAAGTACTGAAATAGGGAGCTTTTTTATGGAGACCTTTGAAAAATGGAATCCTAGCTCATTTTTCTAAAAATTACATCCTATTTTACAAAATTATAAAATTAATTTCAACCTTTCGATCGAACGAAACTTCCATTTCAGACCATACTAATATGACAAATTTTACCACAAGTTATTTTTCACATTTCAAATTATCATTTCTAAAGGTGAATTACTCTTTTTAGCTTCTTTAATCTCGTTCTATGCTTTTACCTTCAGCTCAGACTGGTATAAATCTAGTTATTTGACTGGTTCGTTTCCTTCTATCTGCAAAAAAACATCGATAATACCTAATTTTAAGAAATTCAAACCTTTTTTTATGATTATGGAGGGGAGAAGAAGTTGAAAAAACAAAGCTCAGTGGATGTTTTCAACTTTTCTTCAACCCTATTTGATCCTCTATTTGATAAAATTACCTACTTCTTCATATAAAAGACGTAGGACGAATCTGCTCACGATGCCATCATAAAACGATGCAAAAATTTCCAACGTTCATTCGCATAAGCCTTAAAACAACGCGACTATCGTAGATTTCTAGCCTCAAAAATAAAAAATAATTAATGAACGAAATTTCCAGTCGAGGTGGTCGATTGATCGACGAACGTTAATTAAGGTACCTGCTAAATTTAGCTGGTTTCATTCGGCAATACAAAACATTTGCGAAAGAGTGTTTCTCTCGAGGCAGCCCAGGTTAATGGGGTGTAATCTAAGTTGCATACTTTTCGCCTTGAAATCTTCTACGTTCGTTGTAGAAATTTTGAGACGCTGCTTTGAAACAGAAGTATAAATTAAAAATCGATAAATTAATTAAAAAAGAGTAAAATAGTCGTAACTAACTGCTTTTTGGCTTTTTGGTTCTATTAATAGTAATATTTCATTGTAAAATACGTCGTGAAATATGGAACTGCCACAAACAGCGGTGAAAATTTTCTGTCAAATATTTAATACGAAGAAATTTCAGCAAAAAAGAGCCGCTAGTAACAAAATACTCGGGCATTTAGTCGACAATATGAGATGCGGAAAAAAAACCACTTGGAGCGTACTAGGCGACGAATTTACGTCGTGAAAATGATACCGTCGTATAACCAGATCGCAATTTCGATAATATAAAAATAGGGTCGAGTAAGATCGCTATCATTGCTTTTGAAATAGCTTCATCGGTCGCAAAAGGCGATTTAGAAAATATTTGAAAATTTTCCAAAAACGAATCTTCACCTACCAATAAAAATAAGAATCGCATTAAGAAGTGTAGGATTGAAAATCGTGGTCATTAACGTACCTACCTAGTTAAATTTTTGACTGAAATATATTTACCGAGAAGATTAAAGAGCTTGGTTGGAATAGGGAATTAATTCATGGTTGAAAAGCAAAAGCAGGCTTCTACATAATTAAATGTGTTTATGACGCGAGAGAATTAATTCAGCTCTTCTGACACGATCGATTAATCCGTTTGAAAGGTATCGCCGACTGATTCGGATTTTATTTATAACGTTGATTGGTTCTCTCTTCGTAGAAGTAAAATCATGACGCTGGAATTACGCTAAATGCTGCGAACAGAAATAGTAACACGATCAGAGCGGCAAGTTTTGGGGCAAATTCGAATAAATTATTTGTTTCTAGCATTTTCTATCCTAAGAAGAATACGAATTTCGAGACGAGATTAAAAATTTACTCGATCCCCCGGTTAAATATATTTTTAAAGGACGCGAAGACCATTCGACAGTTTCATCTCAAGTTGAACTTTTGTTCGAGTTTTTTCCGACGATTAACGCATGTGTAGGTATTTTACAAAACTTACTCGAAGATGAAAGTACCTAATTAAAATTTCACGGAGAAGCTGACGAAGAAAGACTGGCTCAAGTCTCGGGCTTCACTTGTGGATTCTTATGTAAAGTTTGATACGCGTTATCATAAGGCACGAGATGAAGCCTTAGACTGGCCATATTTATCATCGCATCTGCAACATTTGAATAAGATTAACAATATTGTATGCATAATAAAATTTTAAAATATTTTCTACCGAGTCGAGGGTCTTGCTGTTTGTTGACTAATTCGATAAAAACGAAAGACTTTGAGATACTAGATTTTTTTCTAAATGTAACCTTTTCACTGAGTTTCACGTACACGAAATTATCGACAAAAGAAGTACCATTCGATACGTAGAGATGATGGAAAAGTACGTATTTAAAAAGCTGAAGGCAACGTATGTGTAATTAACAAGTGTTTTTTTTTTTCAATTTACGTATCTCGACGAAATTCTTTTTCGTTTGTTTTGTTCGCATCGTAGAATTTAATTTGAAAATATCACGTAAGAAATATACCTAATTTCATTTAATCTGATGCAAATGATGTAAGTTTAATTTTTTGCTATCTCGATGAAAGTGTATCTGTGCTGTTGAATCAGTTATCTAGGACATCAGAGGTACCGCTTTCTTGTTGAAACAGCGAGTCGATGACCAAGGATCTATTCAACGTCATTTGATAAATTATTCATCACTTTCAAATCATTATTAGATTATTTTTCATCGCCTGTAAACAAAAATAATTCAATGATAAGACTTGATGTTATTTTATTAATAATTGACGATAAAATTATGAACTTATTGTAACTAGAAACCATTCGTAGAGATTAATAAAGAACGTAGGTAGTACATATAATTATTTCACATCCAACTCCCTGGTTGATCTCGATAAAAAAATTCTTCAACGACAAGTAAAACCAGAAAAAGAAAATTAAAAGTAACCTCAGGCTCTGGCTAAATTACGCCTTTACTTTTGGATAGTTCAACGATAAAAACAATGGACGAATCGACATCGTCAGGTAGGTAGTATAAATTCTGCACTTTCTGCAGGTGGTTTCAATAGGTTTAACTGCCATAAAATATATAATGACGAGCTAAACCGTATAAATTTATTAGTAGGTAAAAAGGGAATAATCGTTGAAAATTTTCAGCAAACGGTGTACATCGTTGAGAAGAAGCTGTGTAAATATTCCACTTGCCACCTTTGAGCAAGTTTACAGTTTTTAAGCAAGTTGTACGATAGTGCATACAATGTAATTTCGTCCATCATCATCTAAACATATCGATCTGTTGGCATGGCAACCACATCACCAAAAAGCATCCCTTTTCATTTCACCCTATCTCGCACTCACTACACATTCCGAATATTGTCCTCTTACGCGAATGAAATTTTCTTTGAATTTCACTTTATCCGCGTATTCGTTCGTCATTCATCGCCCCTCGTAGTTTTCCTTCTTTTTTTCTTCGCAAATGCACCATACACTTACACCCGTTCTCGTAGAGCGATAATAAACTCGCGAACGATTCATTTTTGCCGAACAAAACATCGTCAAGATAAATATTTTCCATTGTAGTTTATCTTGTCGGATTTCACGATAGGTTACGTGTAAATATGATGGTTTAACGTTTGCCAACAGCTTCCCTTGCGTAGATGTTACTGTTTCCGGAAAATTGCGATCCTTTTTCCGGGCTGCGGGTTAAATTTCGATTTACTTTTAGTAAATATTTATTTAGGATTACTTGGGCGCGGAAAAATTGATATATGATGGTTATTAATCGTTATACACTATACCTAGCTAGGATACCTCCGGGAAAGCGATGGGTTTTTTAAATGAACTTTCAATACGTCATTAATAGCTTTTTGCTTGAGTAACGAAAGGAATCTTACTAGGTATCAGCATAACGCCATTTTTCAAAGATTTTTCTTCCTCTCAAAAAACATCTGAAAGAGAAAAAAACACGTTAAATTTTCGATTTCGCTTTATATGTATATAAAACTATAGTATCGCAGTTCGGAGATGAGTTATTAATTTACATTTACAAACACAGATGGCCAATCAAACGAGGCCACGCAGTCTGACAAAATATCATCTGTTTCTATAGTAACGAGCGTTTTTCCATCTTCAAAGGGTATTCCAATCTTTTGCAAATGTTGCTTTTATGTCATTGAACGCGTAACTTCACATAGTTAGCGTTAGTACCTCCTTTTTCGTAGTATTTACATATTTATTAGTTAACGTTCGTTCGCTCTATTCGCCGATGTAAATAAACACGGCGGATGAGTGAGTTCTCGTAGCGACGTTAATTTATATTCTGATACTGTTTTCATTGAAATTTTTAATACCCTTTGCTCTTTTTGGATTAACCAATGACGAGAATTTGTCGACGAAGTTGAAGACACTACGACGAATTTTATACCTACCGGAATACTTGTGGAAGTTGTGATCTTTCGTCGACATTAAAATAGCGAATATTCCTCGCTTTCTAACGTGAATTTGGAATATTACCTGCTCATAAATCGTTATTTAGTAAAGTTTGCAAAAAATATACAATAAAACCGATTACATCAAACGTAAATTAGGAGAAATGAAAATAAAATAATAAAGAAAAGCAAACTTTTCAAAAGTACGCTGATGAGTAAACGTCCGTTGGTTCGTGCACTTTCGTCATTGTTCGTTTATTGAACCAATCGAATCATAAACAGTAAATTCCAGAAGGTTAAATTTCCCATAATCACGATTTTGATTTCGATTTTTCATTTCCAAATTTCCATTTTCCAATAAGAAAATCATCCTTGAAGGTGGGAATTGATTGATTTTTGATTTTATAAAATTAAAATCAGCTCATATTCGTAATTACTTTTTTGAAAAAATTTTTATACGAAAAAGAAAAAAAAAATTAAAAAATAGAAAAAATTCCAAAATCAAATTCAAATTTTCTAACCGAGTTATAAAAGTTGTAAAAGTAGATTGGCAACACTTATTCGCTTCGATTTGTTTTGTTTGCACCGGAAAATTACAAAATTTTGATAATAAAATAATGTGGAGTTGAATTTGAAAATTGTACAATATCGCCGAATTATTAAACAATATTAATTTATATCAAAATGGTAAGTAAGCTCACCTTCGTAATACCTGTTTTAATCTCTTCGAGGCTTAAATTACATCATATTTCCTTGTTTTAGTTGCCGCTATCGTTGTTGAAAACCGCACAGAATCATCCAATGGTGAGTGTTTTTCTGTAAAAAATAAGAATAATACCTAATTAATTTCTTATTTACTTCATATTCATTGTTCAGCTGGTAGAATTGAAGAATGGCGAAACATATAACGGACATTTAGTATGCTGTGATAGCTGGATGAATATCAATCTACGTGAAGTAATTTGTACGTCCAGAGTAAGTCCGAATTTAAGAATTTCAATCTTTGTTTGAGACTGTTGTTCATTCGTGGCTCAATTACAGGACGGAGACAAATTTTGGAGAATGCCAGAATGTTATATTCGAGGAATAACGATAAAATATATTAGAATTCCCGACGAAGTAATTGATATGATGAAAGAAGACATGGTAACCAAACAAAAAGCTCGAGGAGACGGTCGACCCGGTCGTGGAGCTCCTGGACAACGTGGAAGGAACGCCCCTAGAGGTATATTATTTCCATTCTAACCGCAATATTTATGCTTTTCGTATTTTTCTACGATTCCGGTGTATTTTACAGGATCATTGGGTGGACGTGGTAAAGGGACCGGAGGTGTTGTTAGGCATGCGCCGTATGTGAAAAAGAATTAATCGTGTATCGTTAAATATTTTTTATTGAAATGTAAATATTATAAAATAAATTATAAAAAAAATTCGTATCCGGCTGTATCCGTTCATGAGTTTAAACGAGCTTGATTCTTGTTCTGGTTAAAATCTTGACGATATTATCGTCTTCTAAATCTTTCAAACATTTTGAAAACATATCTTCATTGATAGGCTGGAAGAAAGTGCAATTTAAAATTGTTGTCATCGTTTAAAAAATAATTTATCACCTTACCTCGTGACATTTCTCTTTCAATCCGTTAAATAAATCATGTCTATCGACCGTAACCGCATCTGTGCTACTTCTATGTTTCTTTTTCAAATGAACGACAACTTTGTTCAATTCTGCCGTAATCTGGCGTTGTTTTTCTTTGGCTGCGGTACTGATGCCGCTTGTTAAAATACTCACGTCTACTCTACCGGTCAGTGGATCTGTGGCTGATTGTTTCAAAGCTTCACGATGCAGCCTACGACAAAATTTTTGCATTGGTAATACGAAAATGAGATTTAAAGGGTTGAAAATTCATACCTGAAGGCTTCCTCGACATCGGCAACTTCGACCACTTCAGATAGTCTCATTTTAGCATGCGCTTCGGCCAACCGAATAAGTGATTCAAGTTGTCTAGGGTATGCTGATACTTGACCTCGGCCACTGCCTAACTTTCTCATTTCTACGTAAAAATTCACCAATTTTTCAGATGCTCCTTCGTTCAAACGAGGTTTAATGTTTTCCTTGGCGTAGGCGATGTAGTCTCGCAAAATATCCATTTCCTTTAATGGAAACATGATTAGAAAAAAGTCTGGCAAATGGAGTAATTTTGAAGGCACCATAAAAACCATACCATCATTTCCTCTGCTTGTTCTGCATCAAATCTGTGGTATAATGATACCAAATGCCAGGCTAATCTTCTATCGAATTGTTCACTTTGTGGATCAAGCATCAAAAATATGAGATCGAATCTCGACAATAACGTATGAGGTAACATGATATTTTCAATAATTGTCTTATTCTTGTTCCATTGCGATTCACAAGGATTGGCTGCGGCTAAAATTGAAGTTCGAGCGTTCAATTGACAAATGATTCCGGCTTTTGCTATACTCAGCGTTTGTTGTTCCATGACCTGAAGAAAAAAAAGACTCAGTACCTCGAAAAATAAATTTGTATTGTTTGGGTTATTCGAGAAACTTACTTCGTGTAAAATACTTCTCGTAGAATCATTCATTTTATCAAACTCGTCAATACAACAGACACCATTATCAGCCAATACCAAAGCTCCGCTGAAATTAAGAAACGTTTGCATTACTTTTGATAATCTGGCTTGAAACATACTCGTGTAGTACTCACGTTTGCAACACAAGCTGCCTTGTTTCTGGATCTTTGGTTACATAGGCAGTCATACCTACTGCTGACGACCCCTTACCGCTCGTGTATTGACTACGAGGCATTAAATTATACACATAGGTTAACAATTGCGATTTACTTGTACCTGGATCACCGCATAGCAATATGTTGATTTCAGCTCTAGAAGAATCCATTTATCGAGCGTTAGTACAATTTAAAAAATTAAAAAATTTAGGAAAAATGAAAAATCACCTGAAGTTACCACGTCCAGTGTGTTCGGAAGTTTTTCTAGTGCCACCAAGTAACTGCAACAGGATACCTTTCTTGATATCGTCATTTTCGTAAATTGAAGGAGCTAAAGCTCGAGCTAGGCGCTCATAAATGTCGTCTTTTTTCGATAATTCGATTATTTCTGCTGTTCTTTCCTCGCTGAATTTATGCTGTTTTCTAGGAACACATCAAAATTAGCATTTTTTCATTTGTACATGAAACAGCTCCAAGTTTTTTCTCAAAAGTCTAACTTACCCTTCTTCATTGACGTATAATCTTCTCTCGTCTAATTTTCTGAAGTGTACGACGTCGATGTAAGTTTTGTAAATAGATCGCACGTTGCTGGCTCGAGAACTAACTTGAATGGGAACAGCTCTGTAGATGCCGGTAATAGTGACACGTTCACCAGCCTGAACGGCGTCTACCATATCATTATAGCACATTAGCATGACGGTATGCGGAGTTTGACCAGCAGGTATGTCATCTGTAATACAATCGCCAGAATTACTCGAAATATTCGATAAAGAGAGTCCAAAAGGTAGAACACTACTTGCCAGGCGATTCTTGTAATTTGACCACTTGTTTATCGGTGAACTGAGATCGATTATGGACTAACTGGAAACAATGATTTGTGGAGCAGCTCGAGCACAAGGTGGGTTCATTTATATATCCTCTTTCGATGGTAACAGATGTCACGAACGAGCACACGATGCATTTAAAAAAAGCGTCGCGTATTTCGGGAATAAGATTGCTGGTTCTTATGACCATGCCGCTTATCGTAATGAGATGATCGATATCTAAACAAAATTTAATCGTTAGTTTCAAACCTAGCTGAGACACGTGAATAAATGTGAACCAATACCTTCCGGATTTAAAGCTCTCATATTCTTGGTTTTACGCGAATTGTAAGGACGAACTTGAATCTGATGTTCTAACACAGCTGCGGGATGTTTTTCGAAAAACATTTCATTGGCAGCCATATCGAAAGTAGGAATTACTTCTTGCGGATAACAAATCAATTGTTGGTATAAATCGGGGTCGAATGATTCCAAATGGTGGCAGTTCACGTTCAAGAAAGGATCTTCTAGGACACGTATCTAATACAATAAATAAAATGGTAAATAATACGTCGATTATTTGCCAAAAATTTTCAATAAGGCGCTTACTTCTTCAAGTTTTTGCAAATACAGAGGTAGAGTTCTATCAATTTCTTCGGATATTTCACCTTCGGGCGGAACTTCGTCGTTGAACTCCATTACGAAGCGTTTAAATTTTTGTTTGCATCTACTAACGACTACGTTGGTTCCCAAAATAACGAAATTAGGGGCTGCGTCAGAATCTGAGTGTTGGCTAAGAACTCCGTCTTCTTCTTCTTCCTGCACATGATTCGTTAGGTATTATATTTTTCTCATAACATTTTTATGTAAATTACTCACGTTTATTTGATCAAAACCCAAATTGACTGTGCGAGCTCTACGATCAGGTCGAATGTCAGGACGTTGACGCATCGGTGTGCCTCTTAATCCAGATCTTGTAGATCTGGTGGACCCGATTGAACTCGGAGTACCATAATTCATCGGCGAACTAAGATCTATTTCACTCACACCTACCATAAAGTTACACATTGTTTACAAAGTACATCAAGCACAGTAACTCTTTCAAACAGGACATACCTTGATGAAAAGGACTACTGAAAGGAGCATTAGGCGCTTGTGACCCAGAATCTGCATCAGAAGCCGATACCACATCTCTTTCGGAAGTCGGTACTCGTCGTCGAGACGGCGTAGTATTTCTACTTGAAGGTGTTCGCACTTCGGCATGACCGTTGACTTGACCATTACGTTGTCTCCGAGGTGTATTTCGGCTCGGTGTTCTTGCACCCTCACTTTCGGATCGACGTTCCGGAGTACGAGGTGCTTCACTGCGAGCCGGACTACTCATTTTCTGCGAAATAAGAGTAAAGTAGTAAAACTATATAGCAAACCGGAATAAAGTAAGATGTGTTTGTTATGAAGTGTTTCGGTACTTACTCCAGATACTTTGGAGACTTATTATTTAAAACATGAACAAAATGAATACAAAATGACAACAACACATGAAAAACTATAAAAATAAAATGAAATACGGTCGAACAACGTAAAATTAATTTACAATCACTGAAATCACAATAAAATAAATGAAAATAATGAGGACATGGACATTCGGCGGCAAAACGGGATCAACTTCGATAAACAAAAAGGTAGGTAATGGCTTTCTGCGTGAACAATTTTTGGCAACTTTTCAATCAATATTTTTGGTTTCGAAAGCCAAAAAAGTAACAAAAAGGACCTTGTCAACTTTGAACATGGAGCGTATTCATTCGGATTTCTGAGATTTTTTTCAACAATGAAAATTCGAGATTCTTCAAATTAGTAACAAATTGCGATGCATTTTTGAACTTAAAGAAGTGTAATTAGTTGAGCAATTAGAATTTATTTTCGTAGATAAATTGCCTCATTGTTTGTTCATACGTTACTGAAGAATTTTCTACCTTCAATGTAGTGTTTCGGGTGCCAAAACAAGCCAAAAATGTCTTTTAGTTTTCCTGTATTTTCATATATTGTTGCCTTGATAACAGACGCTTTTCTTATATTTTTCGCCATATTTCACGTAAGTGTTTATAATAACCTTGCTATTGGTAAATAAACTAGCACTAATAACTTATACCATAATATTTCCTCAGGTCGTTGCCTTCGATGAGTTGAAAACCGATTATAAAAACCCGATAGATCAATGCAACAGCTTAAACCCGGTGAGTAAATATCCCATCTAGTCTAATGTTTATCGTATTATATTTGCATCTGTTAATAAAATTTTATGCCACAGCTCGTACTTCCCGAATACATTCTTCATATGTTCTTCAATTTCCTATTTTTTTTCTCCGGTCAATGGGTTGCGCTTCTCATAAACATACCACTGATAGCATACCACATTAACAGGTAAACAATTACGCTATCAACTCATATATTTTGCATTAATTGAGAGATTATTTACAAAATACGTTTATTTACAGGTATAGAACCCGTCCAACGATGTCTGGTTTCGGTTTATACGACCCGACTTGTATCATGAACGCTGATACGCTTTCGAAATGTCAAATGGAAGGTTGGATCAAATTAGGTTTTTATTTGATAACGTTCTTCTACTACTTATACGGGTAAGCCTACTAATTTACGTACTCGTAATATAATAACGTATGTAATTTGTCTTATAGCCTTGAATTAATCAACGTCGTCATATTTTTTTGTTTCTCAGAATGATAAATTCGTTAATAACGGTACCTGGATGAACTCGAGTTAGAAACATTATTACTTTGTACGCTTATGTTTTTTTGTATAATTCAAGTAACAGCTGCAACGTACGTCATCATCGCCTGAGTGGTTTTACTTCTATATGTATTTCTTGTTTTAAATAGTAGTTTTTAAATAATTTTCTCCTAAGTATAAGGAAAATTCTTAATGTTGTGTGCGCATACACCGGGAATCATTATGTTAAGTTTTGTTAAACCTCGTGTATTTAATGATTAATTATTAATAAAGCAGGTCTTTTATATTCCGTCAGTATTTTGTAAAATTTCACTTCGAAATGTTTTTATAGCTTTAAAAAAAAAACACGTTACGTCATTTTTTTTTGTTAACAAAAAAAAAAAAAATTTACATGAACAGTTTGTATTATGATTTGACCCGGCACCTCTCATTAAGGACGATATGTTTCTAAAATGATGTTCTTCACGCATATGCCGCCAGCTTTATCATCATCGAAGAATAACTTCTCAGTGCTACGACTATCGAAAGCTCCCAACGATTTGAGCAACAACAGTAGTTTACCAAATCTGGTATTCTGTCTAATGGCGCAATACTCGTGAAGCATCATTTGAGTTTGATCTTGTAATACTTCTACGTGAAATCTATCGTGTAAATTTTGAGCGTCTGTAATTCACATCTGCTATCAGAGCTTATCACTTCGTTTGCAGATAGCACATATCTTATCTTTAACGTTTTAACACTTACCTGGTTTGAACAGAGTCAGAGCTTTTAAACAAGCGAATTCCGTGTAGTCTACTTGCAGCGAGTGGAAACGAATCGTTAAATCTTTGAGTTTTTTCTGGAATTCGTGTAGTTTGGAATTTGGAGCGTAACTAGAGCAGCTTAGTAAACCTGTACAAGGTAAAGAGAATTGTATAGGGTTCGACAATAGGAATATAATTAATTTTACATAGCAGAGGTAGATTGAAAATTTGGTCGGCAACTTGGCAGTAGCGGGGGACTCGAGCTGCACCCAACATTTCATAAGTGAAATGAGGAAAATGAAAGAATTAGAAACACTACCAATTAAAATCTTCGCTTTTTGGAGATTAAATTTTTAAAATTTTTCAAAAGTACGTAATAAAAAAATTGAATAAAATAAAAATAATCTATTTTTTTCAAGTAAAATAATAAAACAAAATAAATTAATCTCTT
>FIZV01074291.1:0-11148 GCA_900050545.1 Trionymus perrisii
AAAAAATCGATATTTTTGACATTTGACCATTTTCAGATTCAATTAGAAGGAAAAAAAAATTGAAAAAGTTGGATATCCAAAAAGGGCCTTTAGAACAACCTTATTAATAGCGAAAAGTCAATATTTTTGACATTTGACCATTTTCAGATTCAATTAGAAAAAAAAAAAAATTGAAAAATTTGGATATTGAAAAAGGGCCTTTAAAGCAACTTTTTCAAGTGAATGTAGAGGGGGGAGGAATGAAGCTTTTTTCAATCTTTTTTTACCAAATTGTAGCGAAAGAGTTGGTCTTTCTAATGAGACAAAGAGCAACATTGTCGAATTTTTTTTCGTCGAGTTATATCAAACTAAACTTTCAAACGCGATTTTCTCAAAACCAACTTTTCGCGCGAAGGCCCTTGTTCTGCCCCCGCCCTCAATTGTAGGATTCCACAAATTTAAAATTCAACAGAAAAATGTTTAGTTTGGTGGAAAATGATTTCTTCATCAAATTTATGATTAGAAAAAAATTTTAGAATCATTTTTTTGAAATTTGACTTGAACGGACAGTTAAAAAAAAAATCAATTCTACAATACCTTGTAGGTATCTAAAGAATAGAAAAAAGGAACTGAAACAATTAAAATTGGATCGAAACAAACTACAAATAAAAAAAAATTATAATTTGATAACTAAGAACACATTGGTAACTAAAAATTACATACACCTCCCCCCTCCCCAAAAACAAAAACTAAAGATTAAAATAATATTTTAAAATTCTAAAAAATTCAGGAAAAAACACAACTAATCAAAATAAATTGCAAAATGATAAGAATCTAGATTTCTTGAAAAATGAAAACTATAAAAAAAACTGATAAACAATTACGTATTTACATACACTTATTGGTAAAAATCGAAAAAGTCGAAAAAAATATTAAAATTAAACTAAAACAAAAAAGTTTTTGAAAACCCCTTTAAAATTTTAAAAAAAAATTTGAAATTGCCAAAAATATATTTATGAGATTTCCATTTTTTTTCCTTTTTTTCTTTTTTTTCAGAAAAATTTTGAATAATAATTTTTTTTTAAGACTACCTATTTTTAGAACCTTTTGTGCAAATCAAAGAAAAATTATTTTCCAACTTACTGTTACTTTTTTCAACTTTTTAAAAATTTCATTTTTTCAAATTTTCAATTTTTCAATTTTTTAAAAAGTTTTACTTAAATTTGATTTTTTTGCATTTTTTATTATTTTGTAAATGCCATTTTATAGATTATCATTTTTTCAGTTTTTCAAACATTTTAATTTTCCCTAATTTTTAATTTAATTTTAATTCATTTCCATGTTTCCTCAATTTTCAGACGTTTTGAATTTTTGGATGAGAAGTTTTCTATTTTTTTTTTTTTTTTTCGGGTGCTGCACTTATTTTAAACGTTTAATTTTTAAATTTTTTTAAATTTCATTATGTACACTTTTAAATGAACTCAGTCATTTTGAATAATATTTTTCCCACTTCATAGGAAAGCATAAAATTCGAGTTTGAAGTTGTTGAATTTACAATTCAAAAAATTCCCTTAAATTGTAAATTTACCAACTTCTAACTCGAATAACTTTTTAAATCAAAGGTGTTACGCAAAAAGTAGTTATGATGAAATTTGTTCAATTTTAAATGCACTATCCATTTTTTTGGCCATTTTTTTAAAATGAAGATCTTTCAAAATCAAAATTAATTTGTAGCCCTTTAAATTTGCAAGTGGGGCAAAAAGTCGTAATTGTAATGAAATTTTGCTTACTTTCCGGAGTACTCCTACCACCCAAGGTCAAAAATGGATTTCAACCTTTATTTTCTAAAAATGTAATTTGCCCCTTCAATTTTGAAGATAGACTACACCTTCATCTAATTTTTTTTTTTAGTTGTACCAGTCTGAGGTATTTCTATTACAGCTTGGCTAATGACTATACAGAGTGTTTTAGTCAAAAAATTTCCTTTCAACTTTTCAAGTAGGCAACTTGTTTGAAAAATATGTGGATATGTTTGCCTAACTCTACTATTGAAGGAAATCAAATCCAATCTATGAACAAATCTCATTATTTACATATTGTAAAAATAAGTTGCCGATTTGACCACTTGAAGGGGGTATTCTCAAATGAAACACCCTGTACGTTTTCACCACAGTTTTTCTTCCTCGTGTTGATGATGAAGACATTTTGTGATTGAGCTTAATTAAAAATTAAGAGCAGAAATTTTTCTTACCATTCAAAACAACAAAACCTTCGTTTCAAAAACACCCTAGACTAAGAAGCCCCCTCCTGAAAGAATAAACAAGAACACACAAAGTGTAAAATCCTTCACTTATTATAACCATCCCCTAATACGTATATTAATCTGGGGTCACAAGATAATAAGAAAACTTTCAAAACTGTCAAACAAAATATTGCGCTACAATTTCATCTCGCCGTAGATACGTAAGTTTTCACAAAACGGCAAAGAATCCGACATGTAACCGCATAAAGTTAACGTATCAACTTCACTCAACGTTTTGGTTATACTCGTACAACATACTAGACGGTTTTTTAATCCATTTCCAACAGTCAAAGTTGAAGAATGTAAAACTACACTGCATACGAGTTCAGCAGACTATGATATAACTGTTTTATTATTCATTAAAAGGGCGCGTACATACTAACTTTTTACCAAGCAAGTAACGAAACACATTTCTTGCGTTATTTAGTACACAGGCAGGGACACACGGTACAATGTACGAGTATTTGTACACGTTGCCCCGGTACACAATGAACGGCGAGTAAAAATTATCAACGTCGTGTAAATACGGTAATAAATAGCGATGATATCGCGTTTAGGTGAATGAATATGCGAAACATTAACTTCGCATGCATACAAAGAGACGGTTCAGAAAATTTGCATAAGCGCCGCATCTTTCTACCTAATGCAAGGGGTGAGTAGAATGGGAGATGGAAAAATAACACCAACACCAAAACAAACGTTTTTACGAGAAAGTTATATCGTATTGTGAATACATTTATGGTACGATGACAGGTCGCGAAGAATGATTCTCGAATAAGTTTTAATTTAACGATTTTTCATCTCGTATATACCTAAGTCCCTCTGTAAGCACCTGGACGATAAATAATTTTTCATTATGGGTGGCGAAATTCTCGCAATAATGCTTTCTTTTAGTCTCGCGTACCTTTATTTAAAATTAACATATATCAAATGCAATCGACATCAATCCTCTGGGTACCTTTTTCAGCGTTCGTTTCGTCGTCGTAATATACCCCAGCGATACCGCAGCGCAGCTATTAAAATAATAGTACGTAAGAGTATAATAAATGTAATAATAAATTTCACTTACCCATCTGTGACGGGAGCGCAGTTCCTCGATCGCCATCTTGTCATGCCTGCTCGGGCCATTCTCATCTATATCTGCATCTGAAATTTACCAGACGGATTAGGTAATGCGTTTTTCTTAATTTAAAAAAATAAAAATACAAAATTGAGAGTATTTTATAATACAAAACAAAGGTTATTACTTATTAGTTTAATGAATTGCGATTTTTTAAAACAGATGATCAAAAGAGTGGGGGGAAATCTCATGAAAAGATCTGGTATAGTAAAATAATTTAGAAATTTTTTTTAGTATAAAAAAATAATCGAATATTTTTCTAGATTTCTTTCGAAAATAAACTTTCCAATTTTCGTTATTTTTTACAATTTTTTTTTAAACAACTTTTTGAAGTTATGTTCAAAAATAAATTCTTCAAAATTTTTTCAAACAAATTTTTCAAATTATCTGATCAAAAGTAAAATTTTTCTCAATTTTTTTGAAAATCTATTTTTCTTACGAAATTTGTTTTTAAAAAAAATCATTAGATTTTATTTAATAGAAAATTTTTCAAAATTTTGTTTCAAAATCGTGCTGTTTATTAAAATTTGTTCATTTTTAAAAAATTTTAATCGTTCCTTTGAAATTTTGGTTTGAAGTAATTCTTCGAAAATTTGTTTCAATTTTTTTTTTTTTTCAAATTTTGGTCAAAATGAATTTTTTTAAATTATTGCTTGAAATTTTGATATTCTTACTTCTTACTTTTTACTTAATTTTGTTCAAAATGAGTTTTTTTAGAATTTTATTCAAGAACCATTTTTTTTGAAGATTTTTTGAAATTTGATACCTACGAAAACAATTGAAAGTTTTGTTCAAAAATTAAAGTAATTATAATTTTATTAATCAGAATGAAAATGTTTGAAATTTTATTCGGAATTGATGTTGTTTAAATTCTGTAGATTTTTTTCAAAATTTTGTTGAGCAGTTTTTTTTTTAAACTTTAAAAGAATTAAAATTTTGAAAAATTTCTTAAAAATATATTATTCAAGGGATTTTGTTCAAAAATAATATTTTTCAAAACGTGGTTTAACAATCTTTCAAATTTTAATCAAACATAATTTTTCTTTAAAATTATGTTTGTTACCAAATTTTTATTAAATTGCGCTAAAAAACATATTTATTTGAATTATCTTCAACAACAATTTTTTTTAACCATCAGAAAGGAAATTTTGGTTATTTTGTTCAGAATCCATTTTTTTTTTCAGACTTTGTTGAAAAACGAATTTATCAAAAAAAAAAATGTGCATAATTTTTCAAAAGAACGAGTAAAAAGTTTATTTTTTGATTTTAAAACCATTAGGTATTGTTCAACTTTGTTCAAAATTGTTCTTTTGGGGAATTTTATTTTTAAGCAAATTGTTCAAAATTTGGTTTAGCAACTTTTTCAAAATTTTTTTCGTTATCAATTTTTCACAAATTACGTTCAATAAATATACACTTGAACTTTGTTCAATGATAACAATTTTTTTAAATTTTAATCAGAATGAAAATTTTGGAAATTACGTTCAAAATTTATTTTTTGAAAAACAAAATCATCAAAACAATTTTTAACGTTATTTTTCACAACTTTGCTCCAAACAAATTCTTTTGAAATTTTGTTGGAAATCATTCACTTTTTATACAGGTACCTACCTACTGATGTTTAAAATTAATTTTTTGGAAATTTTGCTCAAAATTTTGTTTAACATGGATATGTTTTTTTTTAAATGTTGTTTAAAAGAATATTTCTTAAAATTTGATCCAACAATATTTTAAAATTTTGATCGAAGCATTTTTTTGAAATAGTGAAAAATATTTCAAAAAAAAATAAGACTTTTAATATGTACATTTTGCTTATTGGTATATTTTTTTAAATTTCTAAAATCTATTCTTTAAAATTTTAATGAAAAGCTAATTTTTCATATTTTTTTTTTGGAACTTTACTCAGAAAAACAACCTTTTTCAACTTCAAAGTCATCCCTTGAAATTTTGTTCAAATTTTGTTCAAAATAAAAGCTTGAAAAATATCGTTCAAAAATACAAATGCCCATTTTTTTTTGTTTGAAATCAATTTTTCGGAAATTGAGAAAAAATCATTTTCAAATTTTGTTCAAAACCTTTTTTTTTTCTTTTTTAAATTCGAGAACCAGTTCTTTAAAATTTTGTTCATTTTTTTAAACATTGATCGGTACAAAGTTTTTTTAAATTTTGAAAATTTTTCCAAAATGAAATAATTTGATCAAACAACTTTCTAAAATATTGATCGGTTTTGAAATTTGGTTAAATTTCTTTTTGAACACAATTTTTTTTGAACTTTTTTCAAAAACTTTTTCGAATTTCCAACAAATGCCAAAATTTTTTAAAATTTAGTTGAAAATCATTTCTTTTTTGTAATTTCATTGGGAAAAAAATTTCGCCGAACAAAATCATTTCCAAATTTTAATCACAATTCTTTTTCTCAAATTTTGATTCAAACCATTTATTAGACAAAATTTTATATTTTGTTTCACAGCAATTTTTTCAAAAAATTTTTTATTGAAATTTTGTTCGACACTATTTTCAAATTTTTATCAGAAGAAATTCTTTTTCAAAATGATAAAACCGATTCTTTTATACATTTGTTGAAAAACATTACGATGCAATTTTTCTTCAAGATTTAATTGAGATGCAATTTTTTAAAACTTTGTTTGGAAACGTTTTTTTTAAATATTAATCAAAAACAATTTCCAACATTCAGTTAAAAAAAGTGAAAAATTTTGTTCAATGGCAATTTTTTTTTTAAAACTTTCATTTTTAGGAAAGAAAATTTGTGTAAATTCTGTTAAAATCCCCCACCCCCAATTTGTTTGAAAACATGGTTCCATCAGATTACTTTTTATTTTTTTCCCCTCAATATTTTCAAATTCACGCAGATCCGAAGAATCAATGGAATACGAATTGACACTTAAAACATAAAAAAGGTGGATGTGGTAGGATTCGAGATGAAAAATTTATAATCGACCACTTCTGCTCACACGATACATGCTTGTTGTGTAAAAAATCTCAAGTTACCACTTTAACGTAGACATTTTAACGTACGTCGCGTCGCGTCGAACACGTACCTCCATCAATTTGGTATCATATTTACGGCAAACTGATTAGGCAATATATTCTACACGCGGTCTCACAAACCGTTCGACACTTGGAACCACGCATTACGATTCGTTTTCTGCCTCGTTGTTCTTGTAGACTCGTACATACGAAAGTAGGGCACCAGGCAGCTCATAATGCAAATTTTCAAGCAACTTATGATACCTATCTACCTTACATTTCTTATTTCTGGGTTTTGGAAAAACCGACCTTTCAAAAGCAGCTCGTACGCATAAATTATTCCTCGATTCTAAAAGGTCGAAAACGAAGAATGAAAACCATATCAGGAATATTTGCTTTCGCTACTGAACGCAAAATACCCAAAGGAATACCCATATTGGGTAGGATATTGCACTTGTTGCCCTCAGCATCTTGTTTCCGGTTTATCCTCGAAAACTATACAACTTTGTAAACTCGCTCTTGACGAAATTCACCGGACGTTTTATAATTTATGCCTTTTCTTCGATAGTTTTTCTGCAGAAAAAATCCAACCTTGGTTAATTGTTTTCGAACAAACGGAACTCTTTGAACCGAGTAAAATACCAACAAGTTTTCTACTTTGTCGTTTTATTGTTTGCATAATCTAAATTCTTCAATCTTTCCTCAGTGGTTAATAATTAATTCAAACAAACCACCTATTTTTAAAACGTAAAACTTTCATTTTTAATACAAAATTATTTTACGTTTTCAATTTCTAAACGTTCCATAAGAAACTACGCCTCTGAAAAAATGAAATTTCTTCATTAAAAGCGAACTTGGACATGTTTAAAAACTCTCGTATTAAACTTCCTTGAAGTTGTTGTTGGTGTTTTTTTTTTTACCTATCAAACTCTCACTTTGGAACAGTCAATAAAAACCATGCGAACTAAATGAACAGCCATATTGACGTGTTCTACCGATACATCACACCGTGTAACGTAATTTGCTGGCATTTTAAAGAATATCGCAAAACTTGTTCGACAATCGAACTTTTAAGTAGGTACGTACGTATTTTCCCCTTTTTTTAAGTAGTAATCGTGAAACACGTCATTAATAATCTTCAAGTCATTTTGTTGTTTTGAAAAAGCGTCAATGAACTCTTAAATTTCATGTCGATGCAGACGTCCGTCGCGTCGATGACATTATAAGGCCTTTCGAGCAAATATACCTCACTCGAAGTTCGAGAGCCACAATTATAGGCATTGTTTTCGAGGCAAATTTTATACCCGTAAGTCAAGCTTGTGTAAGTATATATGATTGAAAGTTGTAACAAGGTGATGGTCTTTAAAATTACCATTTTATTGTTTTCGAAATAAAATGAATCATTTATTCGAAAATATGGTTATTTCCTTGGATTTTGTTACATTTTGGAAATTACAATTTATTAAATGATTTTAAAGTACATGCTTTAAACACTCTTTGGATTGTATCAAATTTTTGAATTTCTTAATTTTATAAATATTTCAAGTTTGTCAAAAGTAGATTTTGTAAGATTAAATTCCAAAAAAAATCAACGTGAAAAAATGAAATTAATTTTTTGAAAATTAAGTTCAAAACCTTACCTCTGAAATTTTGTTTAAACAATAGACCTTTTCAATAGTTTTGTTTAGATTTCGATTTTCAAATTTTTCTCAAAAAATAGTTTTTTTCGTAAAATAATTTATTAAAACTTCCCCCAAAATCCCAATTTTCCAAAAATATTCTGTTTAGAATTTTTTAATTCAAATTATCAAATTTTTAAAATCTCATTTTATAGGTATCTCAATTTTTTTGAAAAAACTAATTTTTTAAATTTTATTCAGAAATAAAAGCAATGTATTTTTTTAGAAAACCAATATTCTAAGAGTATTTGTTTTGGAGGAAAAATTCCTATATTTTTGGCGAAGAAAAATGTTGATCATTTTTAGAAGAAAAAAAAATGTCTCAATTTCTCTCAAGAAGAAAATTTCTCATTTTTTGAGAAAAAAATTATCTATTTTTTAAGGGAAGAGTATCTCAATTTTTTGAGAAATATTTTGAAAAAACATTTTTAGAATTGTGAAATATCTACTATTTTTTTGAGAAAAAATTTAATTTTTTAGAAAGATGAAACTGTTCTCAATTTTTTTTTCAAGAGAAGAATTTCCACATTTCTTGAGATAAATTTTTTCAATTTTTTGAGTAAAAGATTTCTCACTTTGAGAAAAAATTTCTCATTTCTCTGAGAGAAAAGAATTTACCCACCTATTTTTTAAGAAAAGGGTTTCTAAATAATTTTGAGAAATTTTTTGAGCAAAAAATTCTTTATTTTTTGAGATTTTTTTTAAGAAAAGAATTTCTCAATTTTTTTCAGGGAAAAAATTTCTTAATTTTTTTGAAATAAGATTTTCTCAATTTTTATTTCTTTGAGGACCTAGGTAATTAGATATTCAAATTTTTGTGGAAGAATTTTTCCATTCTTGAGATAAAATTTTTCCAATTTTTTGTGTAAAAGATTTCACAATTTGTTTGAGAAAATTTTTTTAATTTCTCTAAGATGATTTTTTTTTGAGGGAAGAATTTTCCCATGTTTCAAAATAATACCTACGTAATTATACATTTCTAATTTTTTGAGAAAAGGGTTTCTTATTTTTTTGAGGAAAATTTCTCTACACTTTTCGAAAAATAATTTTTATATTTTTTGAGAATTTTTTTGAGTAAAAAATTCACTTCTTTTAAAAACTTTTCTTTGTGAGATATTTTTTTTAGAATAAAAATTTTCTATTTTTGTGGAATAATCAAGTCCTAACTTACGTAATTTCCAACCCCACAAATCTTCGAAAAAAATCGAGCTACATCCTTCATGATACCAAATTTCCGACCCCGATAATATACTTTGCGTGACAAAAATTCCAGAAAAATGGTAAAATGAAAATAAAGTAATTTACTTCTAAGAATGTTTTCTCACGAAATCGTCAACTCGTTTAAGATCCGTTTTCCGACTAAAGATATTCTATTAATGAGCAGCAGAGTAAAAAAAAAATCTCCAAGATATCCGCAGTTTAGTGGCTCCATTCGAGATTATGAAAATTAAGTCGTCTAATTCGTACAAATTTTTACACAGATGAAGACGAAAATCTTCTCGAGCACCGAATGGCACAGCGAGGAACGTTTGTCGTCCACAATTTTCCTCGTTTAGTATTTCTTTTGTTTTAAATCGACTTTTCATTTACAATTCAAATCCGGATCGAAAAGAAGAAACCCCCTTCAGTAAGAAAAGCGGTTTAATATTCGAGGGGAATTTTAAATTGAAATGTAATCTAATTTAATCTAACATAGTAGTGACTTCGAGTCGACTGTAATGATTATATTTTATCCATTTTTTTTTTATCTCTCTTCGCTGTATAATATCCTGATTAATGGGAAAATTTTGCGATTTTTTTCACCAACTGGAACGTGTTTTTTTTTTTTTTCATCTATAGAAAGACTTTTGTATTTTTCTCTCTTGTTTAAACGACGATCACAGAGGTGAAATACTCGTGTTTTCGTATCGTTTACAACTCGATGCTTTGCAAAATATTCCACACCATTGTTGGGATTTCGGTCGTCGCGTCGGGAAAAAATATGTACAGAATTTCCAACAGGAAGGATTACAAGAAAAAAATACATGTCACGGAAAAAAACTGCAAAATGTTACACGTGGAAAAGAGAGAAATATCTACCCGAGTGGAGGAATATACAAGTAGAACGATACTCTTTACGGAAGGTATTACCAAAGATGGCAGTGTAACGAAACCCGAAAGCGAAGATCAAATTCTTTATATTCTCAGTCATGGGTTTCGGTTTTAATGGCAATGTTCGCTTTATAAAAATAGCTCAACTGTCGCCGTAAATTTTAAATCAATTTTAGCGAAAACTTACGCTAATGGCTTCCAAGTACGTCGTAAGGCGAATTTTTCAATCTTTTTACAGACCAATAAAAAGCCGTTTTTGAAAAACGCTCGAGAAAAGTGTATTTCGTAGGATTCCGCAGGACTAACTACAGGGAAACAGTATTCAGAACAGTGTTTTTGAAAAGGTTGTAGTTTTGATGGGGGAGCTTTGCTGGAGGCCGATGAATTTTTTTTAATAGAACAATATACCTAACAGAACGTGGAACAAAATGTGGATTTTTTGCATAATTTTTTAATATTTTTTGTAAATATTTGATCACTTTAACTTTCTCGAAAAGTAGAAATTGACCGAAATAAAAATAAAAATTAAGACTAAATAAAATCAAAAATTGAAAAAGACTTAAATGAAATTCAAATTAGTAAAAGTAAGAAAAAATAAATTTGAAGGTTGATTCTTCAAGTGAAATGAAGTCTAATTTCACAAAAGGAAACTAAATAAAAAGTGTAATATAAAAAAATTTAAAAATGAAACAAAAAGTTGGAGTAAAATAAAAAATTGTAAAAATTTGGAATTCTGAGAAAATTGAAAAAAAATTTCAAAAAAAGTAGCAAATTGAAAATTGAAATAATAAAAATAGAAAATTGGAAAAAATGAATAAAATTGAGAATAACTTGAAAAGCGAATCAAAATTTTAGGAGAGATTAAAAATTGAATAAAAATCATGAAATTGAAAAAAACAAAAACAAAAAAAAAAAAAAAGAGAAATATAAATTTTAAGTCAAGTTAAAAATTTTAAAAATTAAATCGAATCAAAAAATGTAAAAAATGT
>FIZV01074304.1:0-11102 GCA_900050545.1 Trionymus perrisii
ACGAGTAATTTCAGTTTTTACGATATTTTTTCCCGGTTTGAATTTATTTTCAAGTTAAAGACTGTCATCTCAATTTGATACAATTTCGTCGTTTTTTTTTTTTTGGTAATTTTTAAAAATTTTTAAAGCTTGAAGTTTCAAATTTTTTACGATATTAATTTTTACTTTTTTTTTTTGTTGATGGGGTATAAATTGATTTTTTTCCCCTAGATTTTTTACTTTTTTAGTTTAGTCCTTGCCCATTTCTTTAAATCGTAATTTTTCTCCAATTTTTTAAAAATTCTTTTAATTTAACTTTTTTAAGTTTCCATTCACTTAGTATTATTTTAGTTACCTGCTTTTTTCATTCTCATCTCCAATTTTTGATTTTTTTTTTCAATTGTTGCAATTTTTTAATTATAATTTTGATTTTATGCATTTTTATGAATTTTTTTTTCCATTTGTCATTTTCCTTTTTCTTTATTAGGTATATTTTTGAATTTTTAAAAATTTTGCAATCTCTCTCAAAACTCTATTTTTTTCTGGTGAGATTTTATTGAATATATAAACGTAATTCCCTGTTTTAATTTATTTCTTTGCAAAAAGATTTCCCTTGTCATGCCTCAAATAAAAAAGCTTTTTGTATAAAAAATTCAAAAACATTAAACTGACATGTAATAAAAATTCAAAGTACATTACTAGCACGTGTCCGGATCTGAAATGTACTAGTTGTACCAACACCAAAACAATTAGGCAAACTTGATTGGGAAACAAGTTGTTGTGGCATGTTAAATTATGTACGAACACTTACATAGGTATAGGTACGTCTACGTACTACGTACATATCTAGTATTTGTATCTCTACACTAGACACAATACAAAAATAAAAAAAGGAACTGCTAAAAAAAAAGACAGAAAAAAACGATGGTCATCCAGAGGAGGAAAAATAAAAACACGTGAGAGGAAGAGAGAAAGAAAAGAAGGCGACGATTTATTTAATTCGGCTGTAAATATTTAGAGTATAAAAAAATGAATAAAATGAAACTGCTACCAAGGTAGAGAGAGGTAAAAAGATATTTGTAATACAAGAGGAGATTGGTATTTAGAATTATATAGGTTGTTTAATACGGGCGGTTAGCTGTTTGAGCAACGGTCCGGAAAGAATTACTTACTCATGATGTCTATCACAGGATGCACATTTCATGAATAACCGTTGACCTCTTACCTTCAAAAAAAAAATAATACGAAAAAAGAACACTGTACGTAGGTAATCTAGGTATCCTTCTTATATATATGCGACGAGTGCCTAATTCGTGTTTATATGTACACGTTTGTTGATTAGAGAGAGGGTGTGAGAGTTGGGAGAGAGTGAGAGCAGAGCAAAGGGAGTGTTAATTTTTATTGTTTAATGTCGTGTAGGTTTATTTTTGTTTTTTCTCGTATGCGTGATTTTTCGGCGAATTATACGTATTATAAAAGGAAGGCTAGATAAAGATCAGGGCTTTTAAATGGCGAATATCAAACGCTTCAACACTTTTTTTTTATTATTAAGCAGCAGCCAAGCTGATATAAACGTGCGATTGTTTTCACGCGCACGTTTCTTAATTAGAAAACTCTTCTGGTCGGCGAGTTATGAAATAAAAATACGAAATATAAAAAATATATATCTATAAAAGGCTAAGGGTGCATCTAGTACTTTATTTCTGTTTGTAAGCCGCGTGAAAACCTCTCTGGGTTTTTTTTTTCTTCTCACCGTTCTCGCCAATGTGTACAGTACACGTTGTCGGACAATAGAAACGTTGTCTTTAAAACGTATAAAAGATAGTTTTCTTCTTGTTTTCCCCCAAATGTAACATGTACGATTGTTCTAATCAAATTGTCCGTCCCTTTTCGTTTTTCATTGTGTTTGCGAGTTATTTGTCGATCAGTTTGTTAATGCGTTCAATCTTACGCCTTTCTAATAAACCATTTTCGTTTTCGTCAAGACGTGAAAAGGCCAGTCTTTGTAGCAGTTTTTTTTCTCTTCTTTTTTCGTACTCTTTTTACCACGTCTATCCTTTCCTTCCACGTTCACGAACTTTTCTTCTTATACGATATCCGATCGTTGCGTCGACTTGTTTGTTTTTATTCGTACGCATCGTAAACCGCACCAAAACGTTGTATTTATAATTTTTCCACAGTTTGGGTTTCTCCTCATCGTAGGATTCTTTTCTATTTATATGGTTTTATGATATCGTGTGTACTTTTTTTCTATACATTTGTTTACAATGTTGGATTTCTGGTTTTTGGGACTGTTACTCTTACTATGCCTCGCGTCGTCGAAGACGGATTCGCGTGAGAGTGTGTATTTATGTACGATTCGACGCGAAATAACGTTTAGCCAGGGCCAGGGTGAAGGAAAGGGGAGGGAAAGACACGAGTGCTACTTCAAAAGTGTATCTCACTTGGAGGGTACCTATTCTTAAAGAAAAAAATTATTTAAAACTCATTTGAGATAAAATTTAAAAATAACATCACCAAGTTCAATATTCAGTTTTTTTTTTTTTGAAAAAACAGTATTTTAAAGTTAGATAACTTAATTAAGCAGCGAGCAGTTTTTTGTTTCAAATGAACTGAAGTAATTTTCTAAAAATAATATGCTAAAGAATAAAAAATGAAAAAAATCACAAAATTTTGTTGTATTAATCTTGTTTTAAAATAATTGAACAAGATTTACTGATCTTGTCGAAAAATGTGCTCATTAAAAAACTGTGTCGATAGTTTGAAAACAATGCCTATTTGTTCAATATTTAAGTTGTACTTCGGAAATCTTTTTGATTTTTTTTTTTGGTTAAAATTTTATTTATAGCTTCGAAAAATAAATTGAAATTCAAGAAATTGAAAATTAAAAAAAAATTAAAATCGAAGAAATCAAGATTGAATTAAAAACGACTAAAAACTGAAATAAAATTGAAAGTTGAAAATTGAAGAAAAGTGAAAAATAATTAAATTTGAGAATGTCTGACAAAATTTTTAAAAATCATCCAATTTTAAAAAATGGAAAAAATCAGAAACTGAAAAAACTGTGAATTGAAGAAGATCAAAAACCAAAAATTTAAATAATTTCTTTTTCAAGTTTCAAAGAATGAGACTGATGCAGCCCTAAACTGAAAGAAGAAATCGAATTGATAATAAAAATTGAAGAGGGTCAAACTTGAATAAAAAACAATAGGTGATGAATTTACAAATGTTTATGTTGAAAAAAAAAATTGGAACAAAAATAGAAAAAATCTGATTTGGCGAAATTGAAAATCAAGAAAAATTCAAATACGTAAAATTCAAACCCTTCTAAAAACTGAAATAAAATATAAAATACAATTTTTCTTTTAAATGTGTACAATTGTACATATTAAGTGGGTAGGTATACAGGGTGTTCCAGACCACCAGACCTATGGTAAGGCCTTCTATCCAGTAACTATGCAACTCATAGTGAGTCGATGTAAATTGGTTTGCATACCCTCCGAACTGCAGGGGCGAAGTTATGGACTTTGAAAAAATTTTCGTTTTTGATTTCGCTCAAGATGTTCTACTGCGATAGGTAGGAACTTAGAAAGTGGCATTATGCGGCGCTGGATAGGGAATTTTGTCTAGAATTTTTTCATGTGCTTGATCATCTTGCCAGGTGGACAGGGGCAGCTGTAAGTACCAAAATATTTGAAAAAACGTGTTCAAAAAGTGGTTGATTTTTTCGGTTTTTTCAAAAAATCATGAAAATTTTCCCCATTTACATCTTATTTTTATTCCTGTTTCTGAATGAAAAAAGTTCGAGCTTTACAATGGCGCAACCCCCACTCCTCTATCTTTATTGGTTAAAAAGTTATTAGCGTTTTATTTCCGGAAAACCCATGGAAAAAATTTGATTTTTTTCATTTTTTCAATTTCAAAAAATTATAACTTTGTAAATATTTAAGTTAGAGGGGTGGAGCTTGCACCAATGGAAAGATCGAACTTTACTCTTCCAAAATTATGTCCAATATTTGTAGGTTACCATAAAATTTTTTTATTTTTTCTGAAAATTTCAAAATTATTGCTTGATCAACGTACAGCTTTCAATCATATATTTTTTGGAAGAGGAACACCCTGTATTTGAAGAATCTTCCATTAATCAATTTGATTAAAAAAATTCTTATTACCAAATTTTCTCGGGTAAAATCGTGCGAGGAGAACTGCATCAAATCTTGAAAATTTTTTTTTTCAAAAAAATCTTATCAACAAATTTCATTTCAAAAATATTAAAAAAAACACTCTTGCAAAAAAAAAATCAATTAATTCTTTCCTTAAAAACTCTTTCCCTTCAAAAAAATCTCTTATTGAAAAAATTTTCTGATAACATTTCTCCGAAAAATTTCGAAACTCCTCTGATGTAAAAAGTGTTATTAGTAAAGAAATCTTAGTGGAAAAAAAATACTGCAAAAATACTTTGAAAAATTTTTTGCATTTAAAAAAAATAAAAATACCAATATAGAGTGGTAGTTATTTTGAAAATTTTCGAAATTTTTTCTGGACCACTCGTCACGTACATGCGAAGAAAATAATTTTTCCCTCTATCTCTAACTGATTTTTGAGTTATGTTTGAAGGCCCCAATTTCGAAAAATCAAAAAGAAAAATTAATAATAAAATTATAGGAAATGGTCACAACTTTGGTATACATAACAAGATCATTATCGATGATTTTTCATTTTTACGCCTGTGTGAAATGTAATTTTTTACATTTTTTTGAGAAACAACGAAAAAAGATTAAAAATAGATATCTGATTACCAAAAAATTGATGTTTTTGAAAAATATTATCTTGAAAAAAATTTTTAAAAAAATCCTTCGGAAACCCTCTCTTGATAAAATTTGAAAATTTTCGAGAAAAATCCTTGAAAACAAATTTTATCATCTTTTTAAGCAAAAGAACAAAAAAATAGATTAAAAAAAGTTCTGAGTAAAAAATTATTATTACCTATTGAAAAAATCTCATCAACAAAATTTACTTAAATGTTTTCCAAAAATAATCATCTTAGAATAAAATCTTCTTTACAAAAATGTTTCCTAGAAAAATTCTATTCTTGAAACAATCTTGCCACAATTCAAAAAAATTTTCAAGAAAAAACTATATGTAGGTATATATTTTTTTTCTGAATCCCAATAAAAGAAACATATTAATTTGTTGGAAAAAAATCTCGAAATAAAAATCTTACTTGAAAAAATTAAAAATTTCAGTAGAAAATCAGTTTCAATAAAAGAATACGCAGGTGGAAGTCTTTTTCACAAATGAATTTTTAGCAAAATTAGCCCTTTTAGCAAAATATTTGTTAGTAAGAACGGCTGTCGAGATTCGTTAGTCATTGATGCAGATGGTTATTTACTAAGTAGGTCTACCAACCAAAAGTTGAATTTCCTAATAATCGTGGATTTTTTCCCTTAAAAAAAAATGTAAATAACCAGTAAAAAATATTTACAAAAAAAAGAAACCGGAAGGAAAGAAATAAGTGCGAAAAAAATCTCTAATGGAAACGTTTAACAAATTATGCGGAAAAACGAGCCTCGACGTTGTCCTGAAATGAACTCGATAAAGGTGGCGAGGCGTATGGCGTTCGCATTAGTATAAAAAGTTTTTAAAATATTTTTTTTCTTCCCAGTCCCTTATAGTCTTATAATACTCTGCTCATTGGACCAAATTCATAAAAACCACTTCTCTGAGCGATGATGATGTTATACACCTCATACTCCTTCCTTCTACTCGTAGTATCAGCTCGTAGATACACAAGGGACGACGAACGCTATGGAGACTGTTAGAGAAGTAGTAGAAAATATACGCAAAGAACGACGCGACGTTATTACGAAATTAGCTTCGTTAAAAACCAAATTTTCATACTCCATTCTACACAAACGCGTAATTGAGTCGAAATACCTATCTCTCTTTTCCCCTGTGTCTACCGTTTTCGTCGTTGTTCTTTTCCTCGTATCTTGTTGACTCTCCAGTCGACGAACGAAAAAAAATTTAAAAGATGAGACGTATTAAAGAATACAGCGAATGCGGCGCTGAGGTGGTGTCTTTACCTTCACCCCTGTACCGAACTAGTGAACGAATGAAAATATGGTCGTTATCGTGGGACGTGTGACGCAGAAGTAGAATTTACAGTCATTAAAATATTTTCGAATTTGCATGTTTCTCGGTGATATTTCTTCTCTCGTTTTTTTGGCACGTGGAGTAGAACGGGCATTTGGTGGGGGATGTACTTTTTGAAATTTGTCAAAAATTAAAAATTTTCAAAATAATTTAAAAATGAGAAATTATTGAATTTTAATAAAAAAATTTTAATTGAATTAATATTTAAAATTCAGACAAATTTTTATGAATTTTTAACAGACAATTTTCAAAATTTTTACAGCTTAAAAAATTTGTCAAAAAATCAAAATTTGGAAAATTTAGAAATTTGATAAAACTCTCCGAAAGGCTATGGTGTGGTTAGGGGGTAAAATAGCCGTTAAAAATGATATTTTGGTATGAATGAAGCATTCGCAAGATACTCCTTTAAAACCACGACTTGATGATAAATGAATAAATTTGAAAAAAAAAATGATGTCTCAACTCGATCAAATCATTCTGACAAAGGAACCTCGTGAACTTTTCAACTTCAATTGAGTTGAAACTTGGTTTGCTGAAAGAGCATGTCATCCAGACCTCGGATCAAAAAAATCTCAAAAACACTGTCGATTTGTTTGAAATAAAAAACTGGAGTAAAAATAAATAATGATTTCTTTCAACCAAAAAAAAAAAAAAAATAGGTAAAAATATTTTATTAAAAAAAACTGATAATAATTAATAACCAAGAGTTGAAAGGATCATAAAAATCTAATTATTTTTTTAAGAAAAAATTTCATTCTTTTTTGAGGCAAATGCCTCAATTGTTTACGAGTAATAATATTTATAAAATTATTTTTAAATTTTTGAGAACAAAATTTTTTAAAAAAATTTTCATAATTTTCTTTTCAATTTTTTGGAATAAAAAATTTCTCTATATCTTTGTCGAAAAAAATCTTATTTTTTTAGAGAAAAAAAATAGGTAGGTACATAATTTACTTTCTTTTTTGACAAATTTTTTTCAATTTTTTGGAGTAAAGAGATTTTTCAAATTTTAAATTTGTTTTAAATACTTACTTACGAGTATTTTTTCAATTTTTATATTATTTTATATTGAGAAAAAATATTTTTTGCCCCAATTCATAGTAGAAATTTCCGGTGGGGGGGGGGGTCGGATTACTTGAAAAAATACCGTGTTATCAGCTGTGTATCGAAAATGACAAAAAAACGAGAAAAAACCAATAACCAAAAAACGGAGATCAAAAACCAGTAAGGTAATGATGAAGAAAATACATAACCAAAAATCGATAAACAATACTTCATAAATTTGATGATCAAAACAAAACCATAACCAATTATTTTTCCAGCAATTTGTGAGCAGTAAACGATAACCAAATAGTATCAAAAATTATTTCAGTTGGCATCCCTGCCTCCAACTTTCACCATTGGGTCAAATTCAATAGCTGATTTTTTTATTCTGAGTAATCCATAAAAAAATTAGGTATTGTATCGAGATAGGCGAAGAAGTGGAAAGGTAAGAGGAACCAGATAGGATAGGCAAGTTTTCAATCAATACAGAGAGCACGTGTGTAGTTAATTCTATAACATACCTAACTGTATTATGCAATTCTTTGTTGTTGTTGTTGTTGTGGGGGTGTTAGTGTAGGTGGTATTTGCACATAGGTATACCGAATAATAATGTTATTTTTCGATTATAGTGAGTTGTTTAGAGAAATACAGAACGCATAGCAAAATATCGGCGAGATAGATAGGTACACGATGCGATTGGATATTCGAGGAAAATACGACAAAGAAAGGAGTGCGGGGCATCGACGCTGTACTCTGTTGCTTTCTGATATATAACGTGCCACATTGGAATTGTAAAATAAACAAATCACTTAATAACGCCTCCACCGAAGAGTGTCAGTCTCAATTGATCAATAATTTATCACGCGAATACTATAATTCCAAGCCCGAGCGTGACTGCGCTCGTCAATTTATAAAGTACCTATAGTAAATACGGACGGTAATAAGAAATTGACACGTTGTACGCCGAATGTTATTGAAGGCTGGAGGAAAATGAGGGAAATAGAAGGAAATACACGATACCGAAAACGTATACTACACCTACGTAATAGCTACGGAAATAGGTGGCATAATAGCGTGTAAATGACGAGGCAATGTAGAGTGGTAAATTCAGAGCATAGAGAGGAGGAGAAATGGTTGCAAGGGTTGAGAACGAGCGCAAAGAATACGGAAGGAAGGAAACATTATATGGTGATTATGTATTTGAGTAGTGTTAGAGCATCTTTTCGTCTATATGCAAGAAGAGAAAAGCAGAGAGGAAAAAAAAGGCAGGGCGTTGCGATATGAAAGGCTCGCGGGTGAAACTTTTCACGCTATATTCGTTGTACTCGGCTGCTTAGCATGAAAAAAAAAGAGAAAAGTCGACGACGAAGCATAAATAAAAATAAATACGAAATTAATTTGCGCCCCGATGCCAGGCCGGCTTTAAAATAATAACCTAGGTAAATACGACACCAGAAGAAAAAGTTGAATGGTAAATAGAAAATACAGAGAACTCGGCGTGGGTAAAGTACACCAGAACTTGGAGTTATTTAGCCTTTGAATGGAGAGATTATGTCGAGTAGATAGGTTTACAATAAGTTTACTTTGTAAGTGAAGGTATTTGTTCTACTCGTACAAGTGGTATCAACATCCGAGACTTAACAAACGATTATTTCGAGCTCGTCGGGTATAATAATTAGCCCTAGTCGTAGATACGCGTATTTTTGACGACAAGCAGCGAACTTACGCTGGCTCGACGCGTTAATTGTCTCGCAGAAAAATTTTCTCTCAAATGAGTCTGCTTGGAGCAGTGCAGTTGACGTTTCTTCCGCGTCAGTATTCTCAACACGAGACAGATAAGGTGGAAATGATCTGATAAGCTGAATACGAAGTGAAAAGTAGCATTAGAGAGGAGGCTAGCTACGGTTTATTTATACGGGGTATTCGGATGCAGTTTGGCTCCTTTTGAGATTTGTGTAGGCAACTTTTATGACATTGAATTTGTATTTTTGCAGAATAACGATTAATTCGAGGGGCATTTGTTATCTTGAACCGAATCCACGTCCCTTCAGGAACCTTTAAACCTATATAAACTGTCATAAAATATTCGATGCGTCGAATAAATTGCATGCCATGCATTTTTAAATAGATCAGACAACGTTTAAATCATTCTGAAATGATCGAAAATGATGTGCTGTCTCAAGAAAAGCGATCGATCGATTGAAATCAAAGACCTTTTCTTAAACTCAACTTTCGTTTGATTTCAGATTACCCAATTTGCGAATGTCTAAAAGATGTTACCCTAGAAGTACCAGTTGCCGTGACTCCCGGAGCCACAGTCAAAATGCGATGTCTCTACAACTTAGAAAACGAAAGCCTGTACACAGTCAAATGGTACAAAGGAAGACAAGAATTTTATCGTTACGTTCCCAAAGAATTACCTCACACCAGGGTGTTCCCGTTGCCTGGAGTTAACGTCGACGTAAGTAGACTTACTTTTACTGTTTTATATTGTAAAAACGGAGACATTTGCGCACGCTGCGTCCTACGTAAAGCATCTCTCATTTTCTGCTCGCAAAGTACATTGTCACGGTACGTTGGCCTGATGGGATTTTTACCCCGGATGCATAATGGCTTAATGAGACACGATTCTCCGTTTAAAAGTGGCGTGTGGCGGCAGCCGAAGTGCCATGCCGTACGACGAAGCATCCAAAACGGCTGCGACAATATAGTCCCTTTATGTGTGGTCGTGTTCGTATGAGTGTTAAGCTCAAAATACTACAAATGCTCGTAGCATGCGAAACCGAGTCGACGTGTTTCGATGCGGAACGAAAATTTCCAGGGTTTTCCTATTACCGGTGCCTATGTCAGTTTAATTGGATAGATTTCACTCGATGAAGTTTTGTTGTGGTATGGTGTATGGAGATTTGGCCAGATTGATTCTATTTGTAGTTCCAGAGAAAAAAATCGGTTTGGAGTGTTTGAATCGAGTCATTCGTGAGCGTATGTATTTTTGTTCGAATCGTTCGCAAACGATTCGACAACATTTGAACGAATTGTTTGCGAACGATTCAATAATGCTTTGAACAAATCGTTCACGACCGAAATTTCCCAAACGAATTGATAAAATTTGAACGAATTGTTCGAGAACGATTCAGTGATGTTTTGAGTAAATCGATCGTGAACAAATCAATAATACTGTAAACGAATCGTTCGCGAACGAGTCAATTCAATTTGAACAAATTGTTTGTGACCGAAATTTCCCTAACGAATCCATTAAACTTGAGAGAATTTTTCGCGAACGATTCAGTGATGTTTTGAACAAAGCGGTCGTGAACGAATCAATAATACTGTAAACGAATTGTTCGCTAATGAGTCAATTCAATTTGAACAAATCGTTCGCGGCCGAAATTTCCCAAACGAATCCATAAAACTTGAGAGAATTTTTTGCGAACGATTCAGTGATGTTTTGAACAAATTGGTCGTGAACAAATCAGTAATACTGTTAGCGAATCGTTCGCGAACGAGCAAATTGAATTTGAACAAATCGTTTGCGACCAAAATTTCTCGAACGAATTGTTCGCGAACGATTCAATGATGCTTTGAACAAAACGGTTGTGAACGTATAAATGATACTGTAAACGAATCGTTCGAGAACGAGTCAATCGAATCTGAACCACTCGTTCGTAAATGAATCGATATTATTTTGAACGTGGTACGTTCAGAGCCTCTAATTTCCCCTGTAATGTAATAGTATTTTTGTTTTTTCAAGAAGTCCTGCAAAGTCCTGCTTTTAATTCGGAAATTTCTAACTTTACCAAATTTGATCCCTTGCCATTCAAACAAAAATTGAACAATGGAAATTTTTTTGAGCGCCAAATGCTTACATCCCTATCGACAATTTATCTAGCATTATGCTAGCATTTTAATAGCATATACTAGCA
>FIZV01074373.1:0-14469 GCA_900050545.1 Trionymus perrisii
TGATCAGCGTTACACGGATCAGCGTCACGCTGATCAGCGTTACACGGATCAGCGTCACGCAGATCAGCGTTACACGGATCAGCGTCACGCTGATCAGCGTTACACGGATCAGCGTTACACGTTTCAGCGTCACGCGGATTTTGGAATTACCCCCAGCGGAAAAAACATATCCATGTTAATAAATAAATAAAATTATGGTTATCAAATTTTTTTCTGAGAAAATATTTTAAATAACTATAAAATATCTTTTTAGTGAAAAATTTTTATTTGTTTTTTTGTATTTTTCAAGAAAATTTTTAAATATTTCCTCTAAAAAATGTTGTTGTTGTTTTTTTGGTGACTTATTTTTTAAATTTATATTTTGTGCTGATTTTCTAATTTTTCCCAAGAAAATTTTGAATAATTTTTTTGGGGAGGGGGTGGGTGCTAACTTAAAGTTTTGGTCCGTTAGCTAAATTTACTCGAAAATTTAGGTCACAGTTTTGTCACTACTTTCCTTAAAAAAGTCCATCCAGTCATTAAAGAACTTGAAAATTGAAATTATGCCTGTTTATTGAGAAAACGGGTGATTTCCGTTATCAACTTTATAATTCTTTACAAAATTTTTATTACCTACCCTATTTCTAAAATTCAGCAAAATTTTTTAAAAATTGGAAAAATAAATTTTTAAGTTTTAACAATTTATTACGTAAGTACCTACAATTTTCTAAAAATTTGATAAAAATACTTCATTTGTTCAATAAATTTTTTAATTGGATCAATATGTTTAAAATTTAGCCAATTTTTCTGAAATTTTGAAAAATTGATTTTTTCAATTTCCATGATTTCACGAAATTAAAAGCTTGGACAACTTTTGAAATTTGTAAACTTTTTTCAAAAATTTTAAAATTGAGTAATTTTGGGATTTTGGTCAATTTTTTGAAAATTTTCAACAATTAAACTTCAGGAACTTTGAAAACTTTTTGCAATTAATAAAATTTGTTGGAAATTCAAAAGATGAAATTTTAAAGCTGAAACCACGGGTATATTTGAAATCTGACCAAAGGTTAAATTTATTCAGTAGACAAATTTTTAAATTATTATGGAGAATTTGAAATTTTATAAATTCTTAAAGTTCATTGTTATGATAAATTGTTGCAAATTTTTAAATTTACATACGAAATTTCGAGGTAATATTTGAAGCAACAAAAAGAAATTGATAAATCAATAGTAAATAAATAAAATTAAATGCCAGGAATATTTTTCAAGAAAAAAATTGAGCAAAAATTATTCTATAAAATATACAAGTATTTATAGTTAGGTGACAATCAGTTTGCTGAAAAAATATTCCCTTTAGGAGCTTTCACATAGACTCGAGTTTTTCCACCTTGTAGGTTTGGTTATTTTTTGTCGTGCTCCATGTATTGGTACTATGTCGTATTCTGTCGTGTCTTTTGTTGCTCAGCCTCATTGTACGTACATTGTAAGTACAACGTTGACCAAACGAGGTAAATTTCCCAGTGCCCGCGTGCCAGTTGAAACGCATACGAACCTCTTAAAAATAGCCATAAAACACGCTCCGTGTAGAACAGAACGAAAGAGACAAGTGAATGGAGTTTGGAGCATTTCAATTAAGAAAATAGCCCTGCTCGACGCGCAGAAAGATAGAAAAAGAGAGAAAAAAAAACGAAAAAAAAAAAGGAAACGAAAACGAACCTAAGAAAGAAGAAAATTTATCCTCGATTGCGGTTACCCTATTTTTTTTACACGATTAGCACTACACGAGGAACTCAACTTGAAAGTAACGCCGTCGTCGGAAAATAAAGCTGGGGGCAGGTACACGTAGGGGATTAGACGAAGTAAGTAAAATCTCTTTATTTGAAATAAAATTGCTTATTTGTCTGGCAAACGAGAGAGAGGTGAGAAGAGGTCGGTGTATTTTACCGGAGCGATATTTCAAATTTGTTACTTTTTTTCTCGCTGCGCTTGGTACGTTTGACGACGAAGGTGACGCAAGCAGAGGCAAAGGTAACCATCCTCGAAGATGAATTGGTCCGTGGAGACGTTGGCAGAGAGAAACGTTGAGTTAATCACGGCTAGAGAAAGTTGAGCAGGCTGGTGCGGTATTCGCTATCATTCGAAGCTTATTACTGTTTTTCTTTTTTTTTTTAATCCCCCTCGTGCGTGCAGATGGGGCGAGGGGTAATACGTCGTCTGTGTAAGCCGGAGTGCCATATGAAAGGAAAAAATTTCCGGGGCTAGGACGTGTATCGAAAGTTGGAAAAACACGTTCGACGGAATTTCGTATTCTTCTTATTAAACTAAGCCGAAGGATCATGGCATTTTATCGAGTAGCAAATCATATTTTTACGGATTTATCGATGGCACGAGGGGCTGGTGCGGCGATACCGTAGTATAGGAATTTTATTTAGTTCGTTGTTTATACGCGAAGGTCGTAGCGATGGAGAAAAATACGTACGTAGAAGAGGTACCTATAAAAGGTTCCAGGGTGTGTAGCATGATGGATTTTTCATCTACTCGAAAACCTCTAACTCGTGATGGAAAATTCAACGCGTGTCTCGAGCAATTATCACCCTAGGGAGGTTGTTAAAAATGTGATCCAAGTGTATGGAAGATACGTTGTTGGTTGGTTAAAAATGCATTTATCCAGAGACATTATGGTAATGCTGAATTTATCAAAATAACACGTATTTTTACTTTTATTTAGAATTTACCTCTCGACATATAGCTTGGATTCGCCCCCCTCCACTCGATTCGTCGCCATTACAAAAATGGCACTCTAATCGTTAAAAGTGCGAGAATTGAAATTGAACAAGAATGTGCGGAAATGTAAAATAATCAATCATCGCCTCGAGCTGTTTTGCAGATTTACACGATTTACGCGAATTTTGTAAAAGGAAACACGATAATTGTGTTTTTACTCGTCGCGAGAGTTGTATTTTCGATGAATTAAATAGTCATTATACGTCGTACTCGTGCAGTGTGACTGCTTCAATTACCAAGTCAAGTGGTGTCGAGCAAAGTTACATACTCGTGGGATTCATTTTACGTATTATATGTGTACGGAAGTTTATACTACCAGCGTTACGTCTATGCCCCTACTAATTCGAATAAGCTAATAAATGATACAGAATGTTTGACTAACACGCCAAGTTTTTATGTGTAGAATGAAATTAACCTGGCGTTTGAAATATGCATATGCTAGTATGTAT
Organism: Trionymus perrisii; assembly: GCA_900050545.1. Classification (NCBI taxonomy): domain Eukaryota; kingdom Metazoa; phylum Arthropoda; class Insecta; order Hemiptera; family Pseudococcidae; genus Trionymus; species Trionymus perrisii. The sequence goes on from FIZV01074373.1 coordinate 3,213, forward strand.
AATCGGTGTTTTCTTTTTGGCATATTTTGACGTCCGCCCATTATGGCAAATTTTAACAAATATGTTGCAAAATACATTTTGAAGAGTTTAAATAGCCAGATGAGATGTGGAGAATATTTTGCACCGAAAGTATCATATTTTATAACCACAGTGTTTTGCCAAAAAAAATATTCCTCAAACGGGAATTTTATTAAATTTGTTTTTGTACCTATGAGAATATTTTTTCATAAAAGGTTTAATTCTTTGTTAAATTATTCGAGAAATTTGTTTTACAGAGAATTTCACTTTTCCAAGGGTTATTTTCCCAAGAGGATTTTTTTTTTTCCTAATGGGTTTCAAAAGTGTAAGAATTTTTTTTTTACCAAAAAAAAAGTTTTAAAAAAGACATTTTTTGTTAAGAAAATTTTCCTGTCCAGATAAGTTTTTTTTTTTTTTTTTCAAAGAGATTTGGTATTTTTTTTGATTTTCGTTTACTTGTCATTTTTTCCCCAAGTAGCAGTTTTTTTTTTTTTCAAAATTATATTTTTCCAAGTTTTGAAGATTTTTTTCGACAGAGTTCTCTTCCAAAAGAATAATTCTTTTGAAGATTTTTTTGGAGTATTATCTTCTCGAGAAAATATTAATTTTTTTACGTTTTTTTTCTCGTGATTTTTTTTTAGAGAATTGCTTTTTTAAGAAAATTTTTTGAGGTGAATTTTTGGCAAAAAAGTTGAGATTACTTTGGGTTGTTTTTACAAAAAAAATCAAAACTTTTTATCCAAGTCTCAAATTGTTTTTTTTTTTTTTTTTTTGGTTTGAAGTTGTTTTCTTCCCTCCTCAAAAAAAAGGGTTTTAAATGATTTTCTGAGAGAATTATCTTCTTGAATGAATTCTTTTTGAAAAAATATCTGCGAAACAATCGTTTTTATGTTTAAATAATTTTTTTAAAATGATTTTCATTTTTTTCAAAATTTTTATCCGAATTTTAGAGATTTTTTTTTTTCAAATTACGCATTTGAAATATGTATTTTTGAACCCCCCCCCCCCCCCTCAAAAAAATCGTTCATGTTTGATGGATTTTTTTCAGAATAGCTAATTTTAATGTTTTTCTGGCAATTTTTTTTCAAGTCCAGTGAGGTTTTTTTTTTAATTTTGAAATATTTTCATTTCACGGTTGATAAATTTTTTGCAAACCCGTCCATGTTCATATTTTTTTGAAGGATTTTTTTGCGAAAAAAATTTTTGAGCTTACTTCCAACATAACTATTTTTGGAAATTTTCATCCGAATTTATTTTTTATTTTTATTTTTTCTGTTTTTCTGAAAAATTATTTTCGAGAAACAAGGTCTTTTGCTTGAAATTTTTTTAAGCTCAATTTTTGTGGAATTCTTGATTTTTTTTGTTTTGTTTGTTTGAAGGAATTTCCATCTAATGATTTTTTTGTGATTTTTTTTTAATGAATTTTTTTTGCGAGGACTTTTTATTTTTATTTTTTCTGCTTTTCTGAAAAATTATTTTCGAAAAACAAGGTCTTTTGCTTGAAATTTTTTTAAGCTCAATTTTTGTGGAATTATTGATTTTTTTTTGTTTTGTTTGTTTGAAGGAATTTCCTTCTAATGAACTTAATTTTTTGAAGAGAATTTTTCGTATTTTAGGTTCTTCAATTTCTTTTCCAGCATAGTTTTTTTTTCTCGAAATTTTAAAGGTTTTTTTATTCTTTGAGAGAGTTTTTTTCCAAAATATTTTTATGAAAATATTTTCTCGTGTTTTGAAGAATTTCTTTCAGAATGATTTGTATTTTGTCGAAGACATGGTGTCTAATAAGAGATGTAAGTGCTGAAAGTACTGAAAAGATCCTCGAATTTAAAAATTGGTGCTAAAAATCGACTAATGTGCTGAAAAAGTGTTGATTTTTGCTCAAAGGTCCTTTCTTTTTCGTTAAAATGCATTGAAAATTCTTCTTCTTTTTTTCATTTTTGTGTCAAAATTCATTAGAATTTTAATGAAAATATGGCAACACTGCACTATTTTATAGTATTATTCATTTTTTGGTATTTCATTGCGCATTGATTATTTTTCTACATGATTTAGACATTTCCATAAAAAACTAACATTTTTTGCGGTGGAGGGAGTCCAGCTCGCCAGACCTCTTTTTTTTTTAAAAGTGCTGATTTTTTATTTGGAAATTTTGTTAAGACACCCTGGAAGATGATTTCTTGAATAAATTCATCGTATTTGACGTAGGTCCTACTTAAAATATTTTTTCGTTTTTTCATTTTTATTTTTTCAAAATTGTTGTTTTCCAATTTTTTAATATTTTTTTGTTAGTATGAAAAATTATTTAACCAGAATCACGTATGTATTTGAAGATTTACTCGTATTTTACCATTCAATAGGATTTTATGCTGAGAATTTTTATTTCGTTTAGTTACTGAAAGATTTGTCTCCCTCTTTTTGTTCAAACAGTTTTTCTACGGTTAAATTTTTTTGACTAGAAAATTCGACTTCTTTCCTCATTTTAAAATTTAAAACAAAATTTTTTTCACTGTAAAAAAAATTTTGTCTAGACAATTTTTTTCTCTCGAAAATGTTTTTAATAAAATTGATTTTTACTTCTGAAGCTTATTTCCAGAAAATGTTTTTGATGCGCAGCAATTATTTTCTTTTTCTTTTTATGAAAATATTTTTTTATTTCTTCAAGAGCTGAATTCGAATCCAACATTTTGTTGTCGTTTATATGATATTTCGAAAAATGAAGTTTAACGGTAGATTGACTTCGAATAAAATTGAAACTAAATTATAATTTAAAATATCGTATTGATTTTTCAAATTTCAAAGTCCATCTCATCTGAAAAATTTCTCATATTTTTGTTGCTAGGATGATAGAAAAAAAAAAACCTAAATAAACAAATGAGAAAAAATTCACGAATAAAGTATCGAAAATATACTTTAATTGGCGTTATTGATATAGGAATACGACATCTTTATTTTTTCCATTCTCTTCTTTTAACCTCTAAAAATACGAAATTCGTATCCAATTACGTACACTACCCTCGTTCGACAACTTGACGTACCTAACTTTTTTCACCACCATATTACACAGTGCGTTGTTCAATCAGGACGACAAACTTCGACGTATAAACTTCTGGCGAGCGATAATTTAGCCCATCGAATATATTTGGGTACTTATTAGGTACGTCGTCGATGTGTAAACGAATCTCCAATGCATGTCGGAAGCCTTTAGAGGAGAGCCGAATATTGATATTCTAGTTGGCGACGAAAACATAGGTACCATTTCGATGTAGATATGGACTCTCGACGAAATATACCCCCCCCCCGGCAGTATGGCACCTTGTAATTGGCCTAACGAACCGAAACACGTTGTTTTTGATGTATTCGCAATTCGCATACGTGGTTGTTGAAAGTTGCGAAAGAAATTGGCGGTGGCGAAGTCGAGACGAGCTTTGTCGCTGCAGCCATTGAATTTTCACTAAAAATAAGCGATTGAAAAATAAATCAGCTTGGAATCGCAGCTGATAGCGAATTTTGAATAATGGGGCTAATGTTTTCATCTGCACTGTGTCCCCTCAATGCCTCGTTGATAGGAAATGTACTAAAACGTAGTTGCTCGTGAATAGTTTTGTCTTTTCGACGAAGGGATTTATTCGTCTGCATGCTGTCTCTGTGGCCATTCCAAATGGTGGAAAGCTTTTAGTCTATCGTTAGTCTTTGAAAATGTACCAATAGGTAAAATTTCTCTGCGGTTTAAGAAGGAATTATGTAGTTGAGTCGTCGATTACGATTACTTAGTTCGATAATATTTTACAATGCTGACTTGGATAAGTACTTTGAAGCAGTCAAAAGGCATCTAGCTCTAGGGTTCCTTGGAAATTTTATAAATACCTTTCGAAGGTTTTGAAATTGATTATTGTATCGTAACTTTTTCACACGAGTTCACAAATCGTTTATAAAAATTCCTAATATCAAATTTCGTTATGAAATTATTCGTCGCATCGTAAATTGCTTTTAATAAAATGCGCCTTTATCGCGTCTAATTCGCCTTTTAATCCTGTTTATATTCGAATGCACCTAACTACGTCCTATTATACGTAAAACGATGCAATGCGCATTACTTCTCGTCTCTCTTCGTATTAAATGTGATTCGATTTCACGCATGTTTACGAATTAGATGCTAATAAATCGTCGTAGAAGAGTCAAGTTATGCAAAATAATTGATTCTTGCTTTTCGTTTTTAATTATTTTCTTATTATAACAGCGTACAGATAAAAGGATTAACTCGTGTATAGCATTTTGAGCTGCAGCGATAACCTAAGTCTCAGACTAGGTATAAGTCATTATTTTTAGCAACGCAGAGGAGCCTTCATCCTCCTACCCTCCTCAACGTAACACCCTATAGGCAAATATACCAGCGCAACGCTGCAAAAACTTTCATTTTAATCTTCATATAAACGTTCAGCCATGCTGGTATTTTAGCCGACATCTTTATTCGTTTCGCGATGGATATTTTTAATTAAATTCGCATACTACGAGTAGTTTATAGTAAGTATAAGAACGAATGCAGCAGAAGGCTTTACGACCATTGCGACGAGTAAATTTTCCAAATAAATGTACTACCTATTTATTTATTCGAAGCGCTCGGATGGAGAAACGGTACCTATTCTGGTTGAGATAGCAGCTTTCGCCTTGCTTCCACTTTACGAAAGTAATGCTCAGACATTACTATTAAGAATCTCATAAAAAAAATGTAGCGGAACAGTTCTCTTCTCATCATCTCCTACATGATAATCTCACTTTTCAATGAAAATTTCCATTTTAAAGAACCAAATGAATAAAAATTTTGAAATTGATATGGTAGGTAGGCGGAGTACTAATGAACATGTGAGAATTTTTTCAATTTTTTTTTTGCCATGTATTCGAGCCAAAAAATCCTAGGAAATTTCAATAGCAATGTTTTTCAATGAAGTAGAGGAATTAATTTTTCTCAAAATTTTAATTTGAAAAAATCATTAATTTTTTGAAGAAAGGAAAAAAATGAATTTCTTCAAAAAAAAAAATTATTTCAATAAAAGGAAGATTTATAACTTTTTTTATGGAAATCTTTCTATTTTTTGGCAATTGAAAAAATCTCAAATTTTTAGAGTGATTTTTTTTTTTGCAATTTTCGAGATAAAAATTTCTACATTTTTTGAAGTAAAATTTTCCCTTATTTTGGTAAAAAAATTATCAACTGTTTTGGTAGAAGAAATTCACTTTTTTAAATCCCAATTTCTTAGAAGAAAAAATTTATACTCTTTTTTTTTGAAAAAAATCCTTCTATTATTTTTTGGTGATGAAAAATTTCAAATTTTTGGTGATATTTTTTATTTATTTTATTTTTTCTAAAACAAAATCTCAATTACATTGAAAAAAAAAGTAAGTACCTATTTTTCTGTGTGCGTGGGGGGGGGGTGTCATTTCTCAGTTTTTTGTAGGTAATAAAATATTTACAAATGCTCTCTCCTTTTGGTAAAAAAATTGATGTTTATGAAAAAAATTAAAAAACTCTTGTATGAAAAAAAAAAAAAAATTGAACAAAACTTGTAAATTATTTGAAATTATTTTTAAAAATTGAAAAAGAAGGTTTTTGACGAAATCTGGAAATAAAACAGTTCATGTGGGCGGGGTAGGGGGTTATTTCTTTAATATTCCAAAAAATTTGCACATTATGCATCAGGTGCTGAAAATTTGACAATTTTTGTTGAAATTTACAATTTCCTAAAATTATTGGATCATTAAAAATTAACGATTTCTAAAAATTTATTAATTTTTGAAAATTTGCGTTTTTTGAGAAACTGACAACTTTTAGAAATTCAAAGGTTTTTAAAAATTCAATCATTTTTGAAAATTTGTCAATTTTTAAGAAGATGGCCATTTTTTTTAATTTATGATTTTTGAAAATTCCTCAATTTTTCTAAAATCAATCATTTTTTTGAATGAGAAAATTTTAAAAAATTCAGAAATTTTGAAAAAATTTATGATTTTTTAAAAATTTTTAGGTTTTGAAAAACTGGCAGTTTTTGAGGAATGTCCATTTTTTTTAATTATGATTTTTGAAAATTCTCTAATTTTTGTAAAATTAATCATTTTTTTGAATTAAAAAATTTTTAGAAAATTCAGCAATTTTGAAAAAATTCATAATTTTTTAAAATTTTTCAGGTTTGAAAAACTGCCAATTTTTGAGAAAATGTCCATTTTTTTAAAATGATGACTTGAAAATTCCCTAATTTTTGTAAAATCAACCATTTTTTTGAATTAAAGATTTTAAAAAATTCAAAAATTTTGAAAAGATTTATAATTTTTTTTTAATTTTTTAGTTTTTGAAAAACTGACAATTTTTGAGGAAATTACCATTTTTTTAAAATTTGGTATGATTTTAGAAAATTCCCTAATTTTTGTAAAATCAGTCATTTCTTTGAATTAGAGAATTGTAGAAAATTCAGCAATTTTGAGAAAATTGATACCTACCTAATTTTTGAAAATGTTTCAGTTTTTAAAAAAACTGACAATTTTTAAAAATTTTCACTTTTTGGGAAACTAACAATTTTTAAAATTTTTTTGAAAATTCCCTTATTTTATTTTTGTAAATTCCCCAATTTTTGTAAAATCTTTTAAATTCGAGAATTTTAGAAAATTTTGCGATTTTGATAAATTTGATACCTAATTTTTGATAAAATGACGATTTTATAAAAGTGATGATTTTTGAAAATTCCTTAATTTTTGTAAATCAATCATTTTTGTGAATTAGAGAATTTTTGAAAATTCTGCAATTTTAACAATTTAAAAAAAAAATTCAACAATTTTGAAAAGTTTAATAATTTTTGAAATTTTGTCAGTTTTTGAGAAAATGACAATTTTTAAAAATTCTTTAAAAATGCTGTTTTTTGAAAATCTGTAATTTTTAAAAAATCAATAATTTTTGTGAATTGGAGAATTTTAAAAAATTGAGCGATTTGAGAAATTTGAGGAATTTTGAAAATTAGAAATTTAAGCAATTCAAAGTTACCTAGCTAGTTTTTGAAAATGTGAAAAGAAAACTTTAAATTTTTATAAAATAGCGTTCTTTTTAAAATTGAATTTTCAATTTATTCCATAAAGCAGTCCTAGTCATCTCTTCCTTTGAAAAAGTGGCACGTTAATGTATCAACTTTCTGACTTCCCAATATTTTTCCTCTCAAATTCGCGACAAAGATCCGAAAGCTTAGGTTAAGAAAAATAAAAGCAAAGCCGAGGAGGAGGTACGTCTAGGTACAAAAGAAAAGAATCCTCATAAAACGTTTTTTCGTCCTGCGAAACGACATTCGCCTTATTTCTCATCCGGTTTTTCATATACCCGTGTAGATACCTTTCTTAGTTTTATATACGAAAAGAATAAGCTCGATGTGTGATAGGTACACCTACGAATAGATATGAGTACGATAAAGGCATTTTTTCTGTGCGAGTTTGATTCGTGGGAGGTGTTTTTTTTCTTTTACTTCATGTGTGAAAAAGCCTTCAACTGATATTTGAAATTAATTCATTGCCGGTGAACTTAGAGATGTCTCCTCCTGCTATAGCAATTCACGGAGGGAAGTACATAGGGGTGACTAACTCTCTTCTATACATAGGTATATAAGCAGAGCGTCGACTATGAAAAAGAAAATCATACGAGTATGATAACCAGTGTTGAAAGAGAAAGACTCGCAACGTATATTATAAAGCCGATGGAAAGGTATAGGAGAGCAGGGCTTGGAAAAACGATGAAATGTAGCGTCGTGTGTTTCTCTATAGAATGAAAATGACGCGTTGTTATTCTTTAATTCCGCCTAGACGATAGTAAATTATCGTAATCGTAATTAATTTCGGTGTTTATTATTTTTTTTACCAAAACTCTTTCTCTCTATTTCATTTTTACGACTTTATACTCGACTCTCGACATGGATGCGGTATAGGCGAAATTTTCACCGAGAGATTAGAATCTACCGGGAGGTATATAGCCATTATTTTGCGCCGAAATAGTCTCCCTATCTCACTCCCTTTTAAGCAGCTAAAGCGAGGTTTGTAGTCTGTACCGAGTTTAATTTATTCTATTGTCGCCGTAGAATGGCTGTCAGGGAGGATGTAATATTCCCGCGTACCCCTGTGCCTCGTCATGGCCGTCTCACATCGACTATGTCGTCCTTTATACGTATTCGTTGACGATTTTTATAACTTTAGAAGGAAACTGAATTTTTTGTGCGATTTAAATACAATTCGACGTTGATTAATTATCGTTTGAGAGGGTATGTGGAAAATTCAAAGGTATAGTGGAGATTTTTTTTTTTTTAGGAATTTTTACGATATCTTTAGGATTTCGATTATGTTATTATATTTAACTTAGAATTACGAAATGAATTATCATCAACTAATCGATGATTCCTTTTGTTTCTTTTTTTCCAGGTGAGTGTCAATTTTTCGCCCTAAGAATAAGAAAAGAAAATGAAATTACGTGAGTAATTTTTTTTAATTTGATTTCGGTGAACTGAAAGTCGTAATTTGTTATTCCCCTCACTGGTTCGACCCTTCTCCTCCCCCTTTCAACCATCTGAAAACAAACATTTCAGTAATAGGAATTTTTCGATAAAGAAAACGGTCTAATTTTAAATTTGAATCTTTAGGTGTCTTGGCAACATGCGTTGTAAGAGAAAAGAAAATTAGAAATTTCCGATGGATGATTTCCAAGCGCATACACGTTCTCCTGTAATTCAACAGGGTACCGTGGGATACGTTAGAATGAGAGGAAAAGGGCAAAAAGGGTACCAGAAAAGTGGGAAAATAGTATCAATTGAATATAAAACTTTGTCGTACTTGTGTAGGAACGTATCTAGAAGGCTTTCGTTTTTAGCTGAGTATAGTTTGAGATTACACTCGACACATAAATATAAGTTGGTCATTGTGCGTGTTACTTGGCAGGAAAGGGGATGTGATATATTTTCATTGGAGGTTCAGTTTTTCGACAGCGATGACGTGTGAAAAATAATTGTATTATCGAAATCGAAATTCTTGAACATTCGGATGTAGTTGGTTTAATAGTTTTGGAACGAAACACGTGTAAGTACAAATGTACCTCTGGCAGGCCGAACAGTTTATTAGGTTAATTTCGAAAATTGCTTGCGTATACTAGAGAGAGGGTCACATGGAAAAAAAGGTTCAGGTATCGATATTTTTTAATACACGTATCGATCTTGGTTTTATTCTTTCGGCCTCGAATAATATTATATAAAATACACAAATTACCTTAGGATCTGGGCTATTGTATAGCCGAGCTCGCGGATGAGAAAGCTTTTAAATTTTATTTATTCGTAGTTTGGGTATTTTTTTCCTTTTTTTTATTCCATTTTTTTGGAGGCAAATAATATAGCATTCGCTTACTATGGTGTAATATTACATCCAGCAACCATCGCAGTAGTAATTTTAATACTAGTACCAGGGTTTCTTTATTCGACTATAGGATAGGGTGAACGGCATGGGTTCGGGAAAAAAGCGAGAATTTTCTAAAAAGAGAAAAAAAGGTTGGCATTCTTCTTTCAATTTTTTTCATTGCGCTGCGAATATTTTATAAAAAACTTTTTGTTAGCGGGTAAGCGGTTTTAATGCTTACAGTCGATTCTTTTTGCCAAAGCGAAAAATATTTGACGAATGAGTGGTTTAATAAGCCTCCTTTGCTGATCCATCACCGTATGACAAAGATGTACCCGTAAAGCGAGCGAAACCATTGGAAAGAGTTGATTGTTGTGTATGCATTTTTACCCACTTCATCGTTTCACTTGTATCGTTTTATAAGAGTATAAGAAAGCTTATTTATTTTTGTGTTTTCTTTCCTCTTGTATACCCCTCACTTTTTTTTTCTTCGCTTATTTAAACGTTAATCGCCTGGTTCTGGCGCATTTTGCAATATTGCCACTTATAAGATGCTGTATACAGCTGGAAAGTATACAAGAGTGTATAAACAATATAAAACTCATACAGACTCTCTTTATAGTTTTACCCAGCTGTTGAGAATTAATTCGCTTGTTTTAATTAATTAACAAGAACGCGTTAATTCGCAATTGTACCAAGGTGTACTTTGTTTTTGAGTCGTGTTCCCCTGCCAGAGATTTTGGCTTCGCCTGTGCCTCGGTATCGGTTCTAGAATTAGTTTTATTTATTCTAAGTGTAAACGAAGATTAGTTGGATGGAGGGAGTAAGCCATGTCTGTGTTTTAAAAACATGCATATTTATACGTTGAATTGAATTTTTATGTAATGGAAGTGAAGTACGAGCAAAAGAAGAGGTGGTATGAGTGTGTACAAAGACTTACGAGTGAATTACGAGCATATGCAATTACTTAAGAGTATAATACAAGTACCTACGTAAGAGCTTCTAAAAAGATGCACGAGCAAATTACAAGCATATATGATGACTTACGAGTAGAATACGGGTATGTACGAGCACGCACAAAGACTTACGAATTACGAGCATGTGTGATGACTTGCGAGTAAAATACGGATATGTACGAGCATGCACGAAGACTTACGAATTACAAGCATGGGCGATTACTCAAGAGTGAAGTACGGATATGTACGAGAATGCACGAAGACTTACGATTGCATTACGAGCATGTGCGATGACTTACGAATAAAGTACGGATATGTACGAGCATGCACAAAGACTTACGATTGAATTACGAGTATGTACAATGACTTACGAGTGAAATGCGGATATGTACGAGCACGCACGAAGACCTACGAATGAATTACAAGCATATACGACGACATTACGAGTAAAATACAAATATGTAAGAAGAAGCACAAGTAAATTACGAGTTGAAATGAACATTCAGTTAAGAATATATTTGCCTGAAAATACACGGAATATTCTCCAGTAACCGGCAGGGGTGCCGAGATCCCGCATAGCTTTTGAGTACTTCCCCCCCCCCATTTGCTCTCATAATCCCCCCATTTTTTCGGCTCTCAGTAACTAAATTGTCAGTTTATCAAAAACTGACAAATTTTCAAAAAATGCCAAATTTTTCAAAATTTTTGAATTTTATAAAATTCATCTCCAATTCACAAAAATTATTAATTTTTTAAAAATTGAATTTTCAAAAGTCATAAAACCTTTTCAAAAATTTCCAAATCTTCCAAAATTGTTGAATTTTATAAAATTTTCTGATTCACAAAAATTATTAATTTTTTAAAAATACCAAATTTTCCAAAGTCAT
>FIZV01074396.1:0-15394 GCA_900050545.1 Trionymus perrisii
AATTTCATCGCAATATTCAGATTTTTATCATTTTTCCAAATTTTTGTATTGTTTTATTTTTTTCCTTAATTTTGTTAGTTGTTTTAATTTTGTTTCAATGTTGAGATTTCTGAAATCATTTTACTTTTTTACATCATTCATTTTCCACTTTTTTTCCAATTTTTATTCTTTTAAAATTATTTTCCAACTTTTTAACATTTGAAGTTATTAAAAATATGTTCGTTTCCCAGTGAAATAATAATCGTGTGTGCCACTTTCCTGATTTCCATTTCGATGAAGTTGATAATGCGACATTCGCACCGTTGCCATAATACTCGTGCATTAAATTGGTCAACTGATCTAGTAAATCAGCGAATTTCCTGTCTCACCTCCTCCCCCTCCTCCTAACTCCAAGTTTAACACGAAATGAGTTCATTTGAGTGAACTTCGTATCTGTGTGTGATTTTTTCAGTTCATGGAAATGTGCAAATCGGAAGAATGAAGGTGATTTTCTCGTTTGATTTTTTTTTTTGAATTGTGAAAAAATTGACCTAGAATATGTGGATGTTTTTTTTTTCATCATTTGTTTTGAAAAATGTTAAAATTTCAAAAATTTTTAAACTTAGTCAAGTGAAGGATAGATATATTTTCATCTTTTTCAGGGATTTTTTTTGTGATTGAATTTTCGAGTTGAGCATGAAAAAAAAAATTGAAAAAATAATGTAAAGTTTTTTAGGGTTTCTAATTAATTTTTTCCAAAGTCTGGCCATTGTATTTCAAGTTTTATGGTACGACAGTATCATATTCTCTTTGTTGCTTGCATAACCCAAAAAATTGAACTTCGACGTTCCACTTCCAACTGAAATACGTTATTTTGACACCTAACATGAAACATCGACGGACAAATGAAGAATCAACCAGTGATTCGGAATTCGGAACACTAAGATTTTAAAGGGACAGAAAAAATCAGAGCCCAAGAACTTTTGCAAAAACAAAATTTCAATAATTTATGTTCTCTATCATTTTATTTTATTTTATAAATAATTCCCTTTGGACAAGGCGATTTAAAATAAACCAAAAATATCTTCTCGGATTTTTAAACGAATTTTGGGAATTAAATGTTTTAGGATATTTACTAAAGGGAAAATTTCAGTCCCCATAGAGACATAGACTTTTTACACGGATTTTTTTTTTTTTTTCAAAATGTCTTTAGATAAATTTTTTGAAGAACTGAAAAATTGAAGGAATCTTTTCAGAATAAATTTATCAAGATTCTAGAGAAATTTTTCAAAAATTGAAAATAGGAAATTTTCAAAAAGGAAATATATATTTAAAAAAAATAGAAATATACTTACATATAAAAACGTATTTTGACAATTTTTTCATTAAATACAAGGTACCTATCGTTTTGTTTGACAAAAATAAATTAAAGATAGGTATTTAGAAAAGGGATTTTTTAAAAGAATTTTTAGAATTTTTTAAGAGGATTTTCATTGAGAAATTTTTTCGCAGGTGTATTCTGCTTTCTGAGTGAATTTTTCAAAGAGAAAATTGAAATTTTTATCAGGAATTTTCGGAGAAATTTTTTATGAAAGATTTTTTTTCAAAGTAAAATTTTCAACTCGATACTTTTTCCCATACCTACTAATCAAAAGGAAATTTTTTCCAAAAAATTGGAAGGAAAGTGTTTAATTCAAAATGAAATTTTTAACGAAAAAATTTCAATTTTTGTCAAGAAATTTTATGGTCAATTTTTTGAAGAAAATTCTTCTTAAAATAATTTTCAATTTTTTCCAGTGGTGGCAAAACGAAAAACGAAAAAAAAAACGAAATTAAAACGTAACGAAAACGAACCGAAATTCTACATTTGAAAATAACGTTGTAACGAAACGAAAAATTCTCAAAATATCGTTTTGAAAACGATATTTTCTCCCTGAATTTCATTGTAAAATGTTTTAAAAATGTAAAAAACGAAAAATTCAAGCATAACGTTAAACGTAACGAAGTAACGAAAAACTTGGGAGGCATAACGAAAACGAAACGAAAACGTTATTTTTTTTACTGCGCATAACGTAACGAAAAACGTAACGAAAAAAATTTCGTTTTGCCATCACTGCACATGATCGCCTCAATTTTCATAATATTTTGGCCACGAAATGGACTACCCTTGGTTGTAGATATAATATGTAAATGGGTAGCAAAATTTGACGAAATGCGAATGACAAGTTAATAATTTCGGTGGCCGGGTTTTAATTTTTTCTCCTTTCTGGTTGATTCTATCTCCCTGTCTAGATAGGTACGAGTTCAAGGACGAAATACACGTATGTGTACGCTGCTGGTGTTATGATAGCATGATAATGTGGGTTATGTTGTATTATTTTCATGTACTTTACGCGTAAGTCGAGGTGTTGGCCGTGTTTTGGACGAATGACGAATACGTGCACAAGCCTATACAAGTACGTACATACACTTCGAGTTTTTTATACTTTTTTTTCGGTTTTCAAACGATGCAGTTTCTGAGAAACGTGGGTTTTTTCGGTGTATGGGCAAGGTATCTATCTAGTCGCAGAATCTTTGGAATGGATCGAGGGCATAATTATGTAACAGAAAAGACGTAAAAACTCACCGAATGGAGAATCGGTGAATGTAGGAATTCCCAAATTTATACCACGAATATTGAATTATTTTTTGTGTGTTTTTTTTTATTTAAAAAAAAATATAAATAAAAATAAAAAACACTCCCGAAAATTTTCCAACTTTTTTATCAACTCCAAAAAATTTTGAGTGCCTATTTTTTTAAAACATTCATTTGTTTCAAAAATTTTCAAATCCTTTTTTTTAATCATTAAACTTTTTTAAAAAAATTGAATTTTTCAAAAAATTTTGAGCTGTGCTTTTTTTTTTAATTATTTCTATTTTAATGCTATTATTTTTTTTTAAATTGTCATTTCCTTAGAAACAGATAAATTTTCCAAAATTAGGTACTGAATTTTTAAAAATCGTCAAATTTCTAAAAATTGTTACGTTTCCCAAAAGTCAAAATCTTAAAAATTTTCAAAAATTATCAAATTTCTCAAAATTGCTGAATTTTTTAAAAATCATCCCTAATTCACAAATATTACAAAATTTTCAAACATCATCATTTTTTTTTATTTCCACTTTTTAAAAATTGCCATTTTCTCAAAAATTTGTCAAATTTTTGAATTTTACAAAAAATGATTTTTTTTTAATTTGTCAAATTTCTCAAAATCGCTGATTTTTGTAAATCTTCAATTCACAAAAAAAAATTATTTTACTAAAATTAAGGAATTTTTAAAAATCATAATTTTTTTAAAATTGTCATTTTCTCAAAAACTGAAAATTTTTTAAAAATTGCAAAATTTTCCAAAACCTTCGAATTTTTAAAAACTGTTTTTTAAAAAAATGTTAGTTTTACAAAAACTGAAAAAAATTCAGAAATTATCAAATTTCTCAAAATCACGAAATTTTTTAATATCCTCTAATTCACAAAAATTTAATTTTCAAAAATCATAATTTTTAAAAAAATTGTCATTTTCTCAAAAACTGACAAATTTTTAAAAATTATCAAATTTTTAAAAATAGTTGAATTTAAAAAATAAATTAATTCACAAAAATGATTGATTTTTCAAAAATTATCAAATTTTTAAAAATCGTTGAATTTAAAAAAAAAATTTAATTCACAAAAATGATTGATTTTTCAAAAATTACGTTATTATCAAAATTCATTATTTTTTTTATATTGTCATTTTTCTAAAAACTGACAAATTTTCAAAAATTGAAAATTTTTAAAAATTATCAGTTTTTAAAAATTGAAAATTTTTTAAAAGTTATCAAATTTCTCAAAATTTCTAATTCGCAAAAATTAGGAAATTTTCAAAAATTGTCATCTTCTAAAAAATTGGCAAATTTTCAAAAATTATTGAATTTTTAAATATCTTAAAATTTCTAAAAATTCGAGACTCTTACAATTTAAAATGAAGCGGTGGGGAAGACAGTGTAGCCACCGATCGGCGCACAAACCTCCCGCCACACCTATCTCAAAAACTGGAAAATTTTCAAAAATCGTTAATATAATATAATAATTTTACAGAATTATTTGAAAATTTTCTTCATACTTTTTTCTGAGCTTTACGAATTTTTTAAAAAAATATTCTTAATTTTTTTTAATTTATAAATGATTCTTTTTACAATTTTTTTTTTTTTAATTTTCCTTCGTTTTTTTGAAAATTATTCCTAAATTCAAAAAATTTTCTTTTTAAATTTTTCAAAAATATTATTAAATATTTTCCTTTGAAGAGAATCTTTTTTCAACTTGATATTATGAAATTTCTCCATTCCCCAGATTTTTTTTTTCAAAAAAAAACTACACTTTTTTGATTTAAAAATAAAATAAAAATGAAAGTTCCTATATCCAATTTTAAAATCGTTTTCTTGAAATTAAAAAAAATGTTTCGTTTTGAATAAATACTTTTTGAAAGAGAGAAAAATCTGATTGGCTTTTTTACTCCGAATTATATTTTCATAATTCATCTTTAGTACCTATTCAAAAAGAAAACAGGACAATTGATTAAAAACAGATATAAAATCAATTTTTTTTTTTACCTCTGGGAATATCAATAGGTACCTAAGGCATTAAATTAAAAACGATCATTCGGCCGATAACGATTGAAATTTCATAAATTTATGTAATATGTAATCTAATTAGGAATGATTAGAAAAGCGAAATTTGATGAGCAATTTTTTAATCTATGATTATTGAACTTGAAAATCAATAACTTTTTAAACAGATTTATGAGTACGTATGTGATAATAATTCAGCCAAAAAATTAATATGTAGGTAGTCGATAATTCGATTTTATTTCAATTATTTTTTTCGAACCTAATATTTTTTCTTCATTTTTGCATCATTTGGTTTCGAAAAAATTCGAATTTTTTTATTCATTCGCTTCTTTTTATTTTACATAATTTTTATTTTTTTGTTTCAAAGGGTTTTTCAACTCTGAATTTTGTTTTCGTAGTTTTTTTTTTTTTTTAGAATTTTATCGATTTTTCACTTTTAGAATTTATTTCAACAAATCGAGAATTTTTTTGCTGAATTCACATTTTCGTAAGAATTTTGAACCAAAAAAAAAGAAAACACAATTTTTTCGACACCTACAAGTCATCACGTCCTCTTCAACTATTCAAAACATCTGTTTCGTTCTCGTCTACCAACTAGATATAAATCGAGCATAGATACTAATTAATAATTCAAGAGCGCAGTAGTTGCAACAAAAACAATAAAAAGAAAACCTCTTATTATTCAATTTCTGCCCTCTCCCCTGTCCCCTCTAAACCTGATTGAAAAAATCCAACAATTGAACGGCGCACTAAACCAAACTCCAGCCACTTGAAGAAGTCCGCGTCGTGTTAAGTACTTGTCAATTTCTCAACATGAAACCACACATAGAAGATGGACGGAGAGGGCTGTGGTAAACCTCGGAGGTAGATAAATTATACGATATGGTATGGATTGATTTCATAAACGATGCGATTTATGCGATAAGTGTTTATTAACGAGTTTTATGCTCGCGAATTACAAAATCAAACTCATGAACGCGAATCAATATAAAAGTGTAGATTTTTTCATCTTATCATTTTCAATTGAAACTTCTGAAAACCGAGAAGTTACATTGCAATGGTCGGATATCTTTTTGATACCTTTCAAAGTTTTCATTTTCACGAGATAAGAAATTTTATTGCATTTTTTCCCAGAATCATTACACGATTTTATTGATTTTAATTCATCGCAATCGATGAAAGGAAAACTTTCATAGTTTGGTAATAGGTAAGAGTGGGAAACCAGTTTCTTATTCATAATTTCTATAAGTTCAAAATTAGATTTTATAAATAATTTTTATCAAACATTTTAAACGAGTTCGAAGAAGTCATCGTATGCAAATTGCAAAATGACGAAGGTAGGTAGGTAGGTAGGTACCAAATTTTTCATCAATTCAATAAGCAAACAAATTCGCCGAAAATTTCTTCATTTCGGTGGACACTAGACACGTCCCAACCCAACATTTTAGACACTTTTGAGGAGAGGAGGGATGTGAATTTTTTGAAGTCAATGATGTGCCCTCAATCGCATATATACGACCCCTTCCAAAATTGTGCATTATTCGCAAAAATTGGGCCAATCTCATATTTTCCACCCTGTATAATTATTTTGACGAGTATTTTTGCGCCACCCGTTCAGTTTTCAAAAAAAAAATATGAGTATAACTTTTTTTGTTGAAAACTTTATTTGATTCAATTTTAGATAAAACCATTTTTCTGTTTAAATGCATATTTGAAGAGTTATAAACGAAAAACAAGGACGGGTCATTTTGGGTCCATATTTGAGGGACTTTCCGAAGAGCGAAGTTCGGGGACTTTTTAGAAGCCAATCAGAACGCCAAAGGAAACATTTTAAAATCAAAAAATTTCGTAGTAAACAAATTCGATTAAAATTTCTTTACACGAAATTTAAAAGGCTAAATAATAAATTTAGTGTGGAAGACTCGTGAAATTAATCAGAAAGAGTGCTTCAATATAATCAAATACACACAAGTATGATTCACCATGATAATATTTAAATCAGGTTTGGGAAGTACATAGCTCGAGGTTGGGCCACGAATCTACACGATCATTGCGAGTTGTACTTTCTAAATTACTTCTGGATCATTTGAATATTAAATTATTGTAACGAAACCCCCATCACCTTGGCAGTTGGCACGCGTCATGAACATAAATTTAAAATCGATTACGAGCTATTATAATTCGAGGAATAAAATTACTTATCAAAAAGACATCGCAATATGTAAACAAAATATGGTATGGATTATGGAATATACACAAACGATGACCTTTTCTTCGCAAAGATAGTAAGGGCGCCGATTAGAGAGTTCATTAAAGGGTTTATCGCGATTACCAAAACGTGTCGGTAAGAAACCACGAGTCATTATGTAGTTGAGATAAAAATATAGGAATCTTCTTGCAATTACCTTAAACGAGGTGGTAGCTTCCATCAACTTCATCCTGGCTGGAAATAATTCGTCCCCAACCATGGAATTGGCTTTTGACTCGATTTCTTGAATAAAAGAGGTGAACAACTCGATAACATATTTTTCATTCTGGGGATTATCCGGTTCCAACTCCCTAAAGAATGAAAATTTTTTTTTTTTTTTTTTTTTGTTAGAAAGCCAACCATTGGTTCAATACCGCATTTGGTACAGAGCCAGAGAGTTAATTAACGCGTAAACTTTTTTTAGAGGAGAGTGATTTTTCAACACGACGCAGATGGGAGTTAAAAATTCGCAAAATACCACTTACCAAATTTTTTCCTCGATCCAGGGAGCCAAAAAATGTCGCACTTCGATTGGAAAATGATCGCCATAAATTCCACGAAATTGAGGTAGAGCTTCGGGCGGAAGCTGTTGAGCTTTATTCCAAAGAGACATTGGTAATATTTTCTAAACAAACAGTTGAAAAATTATCAATATTTTGGTATTAGTTCTCAATTGAAAATTTATCATGAGAAAGTCTGATTTGAATGTGGATCGCAAATAACACTGTCCAGGAGAAATAATTTTGGTCTAAGTCTAAACATATGAATGTAAAACCTACAAAACATTAAGGGGGATAGAATGTACCTGCTGAAAGATAAAAGAGACCACCTGATGATTAAAGGCAAAAGGTCGTTATAACATTTCAACATTCATTATTCAAGATGACGCATACGAGAAACACGAATACTGGTAGGTACTAGGTAGGTACACGTCGTTTGAAAGACATAAAAGGTGTATCAAAATCTAGGAAATAATGTCTTTCTATTTGTACAAAGGCCAATAGATACCTAGTTTCTCTTTACTGCATTGTTTCTGAAATGATGTAGAGCTGAGGAACACCAGCTCTATCCGAATTCCAGTGTTTTTTTTTTGTTTTTTTTTTCGCTCGTTAAGGATGCAAAAACAATCAGGTTTGGTTGCCTGTAACTGTCTTTTTGTTGACGATAGAAGGAACATTCTTTTCCCAAATAAAATGAAGAAATGTAGGTACTAGGTAGGTAGGTAGGCAGGTAGACACAAGTAGGTCTAGGTACTTAAAGAATTCACAAGGCTACTCAGAAATGAATTTACCCAAAACATAGCCGAGCTGGGGCGTTGAAAACGAGGTACTTTTTCCAAAAACACAATCAGCAGTCAGCAGACGATACGGATTTACGTCGAAAGTTCAAGTAAAACCATTACATTATCCTGTAAGGCATTACAAAACTTACACCATAAAGATACCGTCTCGATAAACAAGTCATTTTTGCTTTCAAACATGCTACTACCGC
The DNA here is from genome assembly GCA_900050545.1 of Trionymus perrisii. Classification (NCBI taxonomy): domain Eukaryota; kingdom Metazoa; phylum Arthropoda; class Insecta; order Hemiptera; family Pseudococcidae; genus Trionymus; species Trionymus perrisii. The sequence continues at coordinate 8,360 of FIZV01074396.1, forward strand.
AACCTGTAGTGTAAGCGATCATCCTACACAATGACCATTTTGCTTACCATTTCTTGGAATTCGTAACAACGATTCAAGTACATAATTCATATTTAAAACTAAGCACGCGGTTAATCTACCACGTAAACTTAATTACATGATTATAATTTTAAATAAACCAGACATTAGGTTGATAATAAGTGATGATAATTAAAAAAATTATTCGCAAAACATGTACAAAAAGTAAAAACTCAACTGATATCTGCACCTAGCTTCAAGATCGTCACGTATCCGGCGACTTAAACTATAGGTAATTCACCATGTGAATAACATAACTTAAAAATTACCGTAAATGATGAATAAACTCACCTTTAAAACAATTAATATTTAAAAATGGTAAAAAATAACTTGTTTAAAATTCCACTAAAAAACCAACTAGAGAAAGAGTTGATGTAGTAACTTCCATCGTTAGGCACGGTAACTATTTCCGAATTAAAATCAATATTTTAGTTTACATTGCTTCGATAATTTTTCAACTAAAATAATTAAAACTTATTAGCGGTTTACTATAAAAAAAATCGGATTCCAGCACGATATTGGATATTCGAGTGATTGTATCAATGAATCACAATGTTATTCACATTATTTCGTATTGCGTTCTGCTCGTATTCGCAATTTCGTTTAGAAGTACTATTCGTGTTTGCCTTGTCTTTATGAAAACCAGTTATCTTTTTTGCGCTTATTTTTTTGATCATTTTTGACCGTTTTTGAATGATGGAATTCGTTCCATACAATAAACTTTGAAACACTTTGCAATGAGGAAAGCTCAATGTGTTTGAACGATTCGTTGATTTTGTGTTTGAATCAAGTTCAAATGTTGTGAAAATAAAACACTCGAACCTATTTCTTTTTGAAATTCCTTCATTATGCCGTTCGTTGAATGAATAGGTTTCAAACGTTATTTTCTATAATTTACGGTTAATTACGTAGAAAATTAGAAATTACTTCAAATAGCAATTAAAATGTTGAGGCATTGTTCTTATCATCGTTATTACGATATCATTAGACAAAGACAGATAATAAAAGAGAGGGAAGGAGAAAGAAAGAAAAGATGTTGGGGAAAACAGGTTAGAGGGAAAAAGAAGAGGATAATTGGTTGAGTGAGGTGAGTTTGTTCGTTCTTCTCTCTCTTTCATCTTTCATCAGTTTCCCTCAGTTCCCTGATTCATTGTGAAGAAGTAAGTTTTTAATTGAAGTAATTTAATTTTAATTGCCTACGATGATAAATCGATAGGAGGAATCAATCGAATCATCGCAAGTTTTATGTTAAAATAATTTTTCAAAAGTACCTAGTTTTTGCGTAATATTTTTACCACGTTCCTACATTGTTTCATCTTGTCGTGGTCGTATTCGTATGGTAATTTCGCCTTATTGTTTTCGTTGGCTGTGAACCTGTGATCGAGATTCTTATGAAAATTTTATTATCATTATCGAAGCGATATACATAATTAACTTGGTAAAGCGTTTTCGAATTGAGTTTTATATGGTGACTATAGGAACGATCGTGCCATCACCTGTTTCATGTTCTACGAAATTGAAACAGCTCCGTATTATAAGCTATTCCAACAATTTAACATCTGTTAGACCCTGGCGTTTGCCTCGATGCCTGAAGAACAACCACAGTTTAATAAATCGGTTAAATCGTGTTCTGAAATTTTAGTCCATAAAAAGATTTCATCTGGTGCGTCCACATCAAGTGCGTCGGAAAATCTCTTCTTCGTTCCGGAAGTAGAATTCGCATCTGTTTCTGGTAACGATTCGGGTGTAGATTCGCCTAGAAATTGCGAAAATCAACCACTTCTAGGCAGGATGCCGTTCGATATGATGTGTAATACGTTTCCAGGTGGGTGTTGTTGACATAATCATGAGTGTCGTGTCGTAGATGGATTGTGTTTTCCATTATATCTAACTGCTTTATGTTACAGATGATCCTGAGTTTTCAGAGATTATCAAACAAGCCGAAATTGCCATCGATAATGGGATTTACCCTGAACGAATTTCTCAAGGTTCCAGCGGCAGTTATTTTGTCAGAAATCCTTCAAATGTTGGTATCTCCTTCGTCAAAATGGTTTTTCATTTTATTTAAACAAATCGTGATATGTTGTTTTTTTGATGTAGAAAATAATCGGAGTTTTTAAACCGAAAAATGAAGAACCATATGGTCGCTTGAATCCCAAATGGACTAAATGGATGCATAAATTATGTTGTCCATGTTGTTTTGGACGATCTTGTCTTATTCCGAATCAAGGTTATTTATCAGAAGCTGGTGCTAGTCTCGTTGATACAAAACTCGATTTAAATATTGTTCCTAAAACAAAAGTAAGTATTTGAAAATAATTTGGAGATAATTATTCGAAGGCAGGTCTACAATAGATGTTTGTTTTTTTCACAGGTGGTAAAATTAGTCAGCGAAACGTTCAATTATCCTAAAATCGATCGAGGTAAAACTAAAATGAAACAACATATTAACGAACATTTTCCAAAATTGGGACGTCGTTTCAATAGATTAGGTTTAAAACCAAAAGTAATAATACGTAATTTTTTTACTTTGATTTGGACATATGACGTAATATGTATTATCATTTTACACGTTTACCTATCGTGCTTCTCTTTATCTTATGTTAATTATAGATCGGCTCGTTTCAATTATTCGTCGAAGGATTCAAAGACGCCGAGTACTGGATTAGACGTTTCGAAGTCCAACCTCTATCGCAGCCGTTGCAGAAGAAGTTCCAACAATATTTCGAACGTTTGGTAGTCCTAGATTATATAATTCGTAATACCGATCGAGGAAATGATAATTGGTTAATTAAATACGTGCAACCTGACGTTTCACCAATCGCGAGTAGTTCTTCACTACAGGAAAACGAATTGGAAAATGTTTCTGTGAGTAATACGATAACTCGAGTTGCGCCAACTGTGGCTATGTTTATGTAAATATAAATTCTTGACGAAGGTCGTGTAATACGAGCTGACCAAGTTTCTATGATATTTTTATAGGACTGGAACGTAGTCGAGCGACCAGATATTCAAATAGCTGCAATAGATAATGGTTTAGCGTTCCCTTTTAAACACCCTGATTCATGGCGGGCTTATCCTTATCATTGGGCTTGGCTGCCTCAAGCCAAGATACCATTCAGTGAAGAAATACGTGAACATGTTCTACCATTGTTATCAGACATGAATATTGTTCAAGAGCTGTGTGATGATTTATATCAATTATTTAAGGTAAAGCATGCAAGTTTCCCGAATTCTTCTCGTATCTTCGATGTGGATTCTAACTCGTACGTGTATTTTTACAGCAAGATAAAGGCTTTGATCGCCATTTATTCGAACGTCAGATGAGCGTTATGAGGGGACAAATTTTAAATTTAACTCAAGCTCTTAAAGATGGCAGAAGCCCGTTGCAACTTGTTCAAATGCCTGCTGTTATCGTTGAAAGGTGACATCATTTAATTTTCTAAATCCTACGAGATGATTTTCATGTTACAACATGAATCGAAATTGTGCAAGTTGAAATTTTGTAACGAATGCGAGGAAATGAGTTGTAATGATAATGAATCGTCACACTGATACGACGTATTCTAGGTATTACCTATTTTACGTATTCGAGTGACTCAATTTTCTTTCGATTTTTATCATAATACAAGACGTACTTCGAGATAATTGAAAAATAATTTGTAAGTATTTTCCACTGATACTAAACTTCTTCATTTTATAGATCGAAAGGCCATGTCGGTACAACATCACGTTTTCCATCATTCAGCGACACATTTACGCAGCGCTTCCAATATAAAAGTCCAGTGTTTTCATGGTGTTGATGTTTTATATCCTGAGTGATTTCAGTACCTTTCATGAATTACTTATAAACTATAAAGTGAAATTGGTAATTAATTTTATGTTTTATCTCCAATAAGAGGGTTATTTGTATAAAAGACGTATTGATCGTTTATCTACCATGAAATTATTTTACGTCGCGTCGTGAATTTGATTTTGATTGCTTCAAAAATCTTGTTCTTGATTTTTTTTTCTTGTCAAGTACTAGTCACAATATTTTAAGACGTGACATCGTAAATTAAGAGTATCATTGCATACATTTTACCATAATGAGTTCTGTTAATTTCCTCTGTTTATTTTCTTCATTTTTTTTTTCGCTTTTTTATTTATTAATTTTATTTTGTAATGCTAGTTATTCGGTTTAATTCCTATTATTTTTTGAGTCGTGTTGCAATTTTGATGGCGCAGCCCAGTTTGTTATTATCTCCGATTAATTAGCACCTTCGTGAAAGTTGAAGTTACCTTCTCTTTTGTGAGAAGAAATTCTAATCGAATAATTCCTGCACATGGAATAAAAGTTCCAGATTGTTCTGCAAATTTAATCAATAAGAATCTATTACACGGATAATTTCCTTACGCATAAAATGAGTTCAAACTTCATGCCATATACCCTTCATTTTCATTCATATTATTTTAATATTTTATTTTATTTATTATTTTGTTTTCGTTCGAATAAATATTTTACAAAAGTTCGGTCAATTTATGTTTTCCTATCGAGTCTTATTTAAATCACATTCCCATGTTGTTACCCTCATTATATCACGTCTTATTTTTTTATTTAAAAATACCGAATTAAAAACAATAGAATTTTTATTTGAATTTTGCTGTTTTTTTTTTTTCATTTCATTCACCAACGCGCGTATTTTTGTCAAGTTACTGAAATATTTTTTCTGAGTGATGTAAATATGTGTATATTTGCACCGTGTTATTACTTTCAGTGTCGAAAACATTTTGTATTCCTTTTAGTAACATATTTTATGTCTTTCACTTACGGGTCTTTTTTTTCTTCCTTTCAAATTTTAACCGTTAATAAGAAATAATCGTGTACACATGGTAGCTTTGTATGTAATTTTTAATAAATTTCGTTTTATGTATTTGTTATATAATTTTAAAATATATTCGATGAGTTGATACTCGATTGTGGTTTATTTTTTATCTCTTATCTGAGTGGACGTAGCTACTTGCGTGTTATTTCAAGTGATAAGTATTTTTTCACTGTAAAATTGAAGTGTTACGTTTACGTTGCTAGTCTTTGAACGGTTTATTAACTTTTATTTTGAAGTGTAAAACCCACTAATAAAATAATCTTCGTCATAGAATTTTTTTATTGGTGAATTATTTGAAGCTAAAACGACAGGTTCATTGAAGCAAAGTTGATGTGGGTTCATTATTATTACTGTTCATGGAACTGAAAAGAAGAAAGTAAAATTGATTTGGTTTTGTTTCAAAGTAAAAGTATCAAAATAATTCGTAGAAATGTCAACTTGAACAAATAATGTAAAATCGATATCATTTCATCAGTTATATCAGAGGCGAGGATTTTCAAGACGAAGTTCTTAGTGGAGATGGAGATCTTGAAATAATTTCGTCTTATCGCGATACGTTTATTGATTTTAAAATTTAATAAGAAAATGACCACCAAGTAAATTTCGATCAGAATAAGTATTTCCTCTACTTTTAATTCTTTCGTCGACGAGTAAACATTCGTGCCCATTAGGTACTCAACAGTATAATCACTACCGGTAACTGCATTAAAACTCCACTGATTACATTTCAACACCGAACCGTGAATTTACTGCTGTACCTACAAATATAAGAATTGTTTTCCAATTAAATTTCAACTAATAGTAAACAATAAACTTGGTTAATGAACTGTTAGGTAACGAGAACGATAGGATTATGCGTTCGAAGTTCGTTTGTCAGCAGGTGCTCAGAAATGCAAAAAGCTTGCAGCAAAATAACGACCTTAATCAAGTTCAAGAACCAGTCAGCAACATTTGATTGATTTTTTATCGGTTTGATGCTTACAATGTTCTGATCACAGCTGGTGATCAGATGTTTTACTCGTGGATTCTTTATCGATTTATTTCGAAAATGAAGTTATCTGGTTGGATTTTTTTTGGATTGTTTCCATGATGGAGCTGGAGTGCTCGAGCCCTCGAGCAATACCATATAAAACTTCAAAGTCCAAAAAAAAAATGGAAAAATACCTAGGTATTTTTCAATCAATTTTTAAAGGAAAAAATTTCTGAAATTTCTTGTAGAAAAATATTCCAAATTGGAGTCAGCGTAAAAATTCTCTTTTTTTTATAAAGTAAGAAAAGGAAAAAATTTATGAATTTTTTTAGGAAAAAAATCTGAGAACTTCGAAATTTTCTTGGAATAAAAAATTAATTTTTTTAACAAAAAAATAAAAATTAAGTACCTAGGTACCTAAAAAATATTTCTGAAAAAGAAGTTTCTATTTTTTGAGGTTTAAAAAAAATTTTGATTAACTTTTTAAAATTTTCTTTGTAACATTTCTCAATTTAATTCAATTATTAGAGAGAAAAAAAATCAGAATATTTGAAGAAAACATGAATTTTGAATTTTTTTGGAAAAATATCTCGTTGTTTTGAGTCAACGTTCTGTTGCAATTTTCTTTCTAAAAAATCAAATTTTAATTTTTTTTTCTGTTTTTTCGCATTTTTTTGAAAAAAAAATTTTTTTTCTGAAGCACGAAATATTTCTTAAATTTTTGAAGATGAAAATCATTCGTTTTAAGTAGTTTTTTTTAAAATAAAAAAATTTCTCTCAACTTTTCGAGGAAAAAAACTCACAAGTTTTGAAGTTTACCATAGTAAAAAGTATCGTAATTTTTGAAGTCAGCGTAGAATTAATTTTTAATTTTTTTTCTAACAAAGAAATAGACATTTCTTAGCAAAATCTCAATTTTTTCTCCTGATTACCTATTTGATTTTTATCAGAGGAAAATTTTTTTTATTTTTTTGGATATTTTTTTTTCCAAAATGTAAAAGTCTTAAATTTTTTGACGAAAGAAATTTTCAAATTTTATAATAGAAAAAACATTTTACGTACTTGTGGGAAAAATAATTTTTATGTAAAGAAATATTTTCAGAAAAAAAAGAAATGTTTTTAAAGAAAATTTCATTCTTATTA
>FIZV01074409.1:0-12876 GCA_900050545.1 Trionymus perrisii
ACCTGAAACCCCCCAAAAAAACTAGGGGGCGAAGCCCCCTAGTTTTTTTTTTTTTAGTTTTTACCTAGTTTTATCATCCAAATTTTTTTTCAACTTCATCAATTTTCCCTGCTTTGCTATTCTTCAATTTTTGATCCATTCCCCTTTTTTTTCTTTTTTTATAATTTTCAACTTTTATAATTTTTTTTTTAAATTTTCAACCACTTTTTTTTAAAAATAATTTTCAGCTTTTATAAATATTTCTAAAAAAAAAAATCAACATTTTATAATGTTTCAACTTATTTTGGATCTTTTCTATGATTTAATGATTTTTTTAGATTTGCAATCACTAAAAATTTCGAATTTTTCATTTCTTCATACATATTATTTTGATTTTTTAATTTTTAATTTTTTTTTTAATTTTACAATTTTTAAAAATTTTCAATTCCTAAAATCGCTATTTTAAAGAAATTCTTGCTTTTCATCATTTCTTTGATTTCTTTACTTTTGAAAATTCCTTTATTTTTAATTTTTTCAAAATTTTAATTTTTTCAATATTTTGTCATTTTTAAAAATTTTTACTGTTTTGTTTTCAATTTTTCAACTTCTATCAATTTTAAATCTTCAATTCTTTGCCCCCCCTTTCTAAATTATTTCAGACTCCTCAATTTTTCAAATTTTTAATTTCATTTTCAATTTTTATCAAATTTTTGTTTTTAATTTTTTAATATTTCAATTAAATAAGCATTGTTCTCTAATTTTTTAAAATTCAGTTTTTTAATTTCTCCAACTCTTATTACTATTTTTTGACATTTCCAATTTTATCAAATAATTTTTGTTCTATTCATTTTTTAACTACGTACTTTGAGCGCCATTTTAAACAATTTTTACGCATTATCAACAAAATTTTCAAGAATAAAGGAATTCGTGATAAGTTGGATATTTCTGATGAGGCAACCAATAGGAGAGGAGCGGGAAAGGTCAAATAACTGAGAGGTTATTCTTCTCAATTACTCTCGCATTCCCTTTTAGTAATCAACCTGCACATTCGATATTTTTTCTTGTTTAAAAGACAGAAAAAAGAAGGGAACATTAGGTAATAGCACTAATAGCTATCAAAATAGAATAAATACGATACACCAACTACGTAAATTGGTACCTATGAGTAATCCTATACAAACAATACGTATACCAATTATATCGATTAAGTACGTAGAAGAAGAGTTGTAATTCAACAACAACAAAATCAACAGCAGCAACAAAACAACAGCTGGACAATAAATAGAATATTAAACATCAATAGTATTAAATACTTACCAGTGTACCTGCATTACACATTACGTATGTACATTAAATGTACACGTAAAAAGTGGCAAAATTGACAAAACTCATCACACGAAAAATTATATCGCAAACTACATCTCGAATTCGAATACATAAAAATTCGTACACCGTTGGTTTCTTTAGTGTAAAAAAAAAGAAAGATTGGTATAATCGTTTTCACAACGATTAAACCGGTATCAAACGAGAGTGAGAGAGAGAAAGAAAGAGATCAATTCACTACCACACACGGGACATTTGAAATAATCTTCCAGGCATTTCGAAAACTTATATACGGTTGACGATTGATTTTCACCGTTACCATCCCCACCTTCCCCGGTTCCGATAGCGCAATCGAAAATATAAAAAGCTAAGACAACAAATTTACTGGCACAATGCAAAATGAACTTGAATCAACATTGAAAAAAGCATGCAAAAAACCACGTAAAAAAGGCGAACAATCGAATGCGATGCAGTTTTGATGTGATCGCTTCCGAGTGTGAGTAAGTATAATATTTCTTTTTACAAGACTTTTCTTTGAAATACAACCTAGATATACTTATACACTTCGTATGGTGATTCATTCGCCTTCTTTAGTTCCTCGTATAATTTCAACAGAGACTTTATGCAACAGCAAGCATTTTCACCGAAAAATTTTCCAAACGAGATGAAATTCGAATCCAAACCTTGCAAATGATAGTTCGACTATAGACTTATTTGTGAATCTCTTCACTCATTAAGGTGCCTTTCTAATAAAATTTATCGGTTTTTCGCAATGCACAGAGTTAAAAAGTAGAGGAGTTTCGAAGTGAACATGATTCACATGCAGAAAGGTCGCATCTTTCTATGAATCTTTACGCCGCGAGTAACTAATGCTCAAATACGATACGATTAGAGAGCTCTAAAAGTTTTCAAATATAATATCAAATCTACGCAGCGTACAATTCCATCAAAAAAAATAAAATAAATGTACAAAATTTTACGCCTTATAACCAATAAAACAGCGTAAAATGTATTCGAATTACAGTAATGTGAAATTGGTTTTTCGAATCAACTTTTTTTCGCTCGAGTATTTTATTTAAAAAGCGTAATAGATTTGTATTCTTACCGTTTGCTTCAGCTTCATTGCATGATGACACATTAGCTATGCTTACTTCGTTGAAATTTTTGCCTGAAAAAAAGAAAAAAGTGATTAGTTTTATTTGAAAAAAAAAATAAGAATGATGATAATTGATAAGTATATGAAAAAGTTCACATTTTTATATCAGGTCAATGCACGCCCAACACGAGATAACCTAGAATGCCAAATTTGCTGATTAAAAATTTTAGAACCCCTGCCCTTGATATTTATATTTAATCGAAACCAGTTTACATCACGTTTTTTGCACATCACACAATTAAACGATTACCTACATTCAAATAAGAAAATTACCAAGTTAATATTTTTATTCATACAAGTTCGAAAAAAAATTTTCTCGAGTCATAAAAAAAGTTCAATTAAAAAAAAAAATCGAAATTGTATTATTCATTTCTATTAATTTTAATGATCAAAATTTTTTCAATTTCGACTAATCAAATTAGGTAATAAAAAAAAAAAATGGTAATTTTCAATCATAAAAAAATCAATCCTGACTCCTAACTCGCATAGAGCTAAATTTTACTCGATAAAAATAATGATGGTAAATACTATCACGAGGCGAAATCAAAATCACGTCTGGAAACATGGCTGATTGCTGCGAAGTCACATTGACGCGAAGGGGTTGAAAGATGAGAGGGTGGTAGAGCTAGCGACTCGGTATCACATAACGGAACGTACGTATCACGATGGGGTGAACGTAATCGGCTGGGTTATGGAAGAAATCATCAGTACGTCGTTTTTAACGAGCACCATATAACCCAACGTGTCTAGGAAAATCGATATAATTACCTGAATTTGCGCAGTTTGATTCGGAATCCTCGTTGAGCGGGTCCGAATCGTCGCACGGATTATTAACGAATTCGTAACTAGAATTATCATCATCGCCGTCGAGCGGCTCTTCCTTAACGACCGATTTACTTTTATGCTCTTGAAGATCATCTTGTGAATTGGATTTCTTATCATTATCGTCTTTATTTACATTATTATCTTTACTCGTGGTACAAACGGTACTATCGGAATTGTCTGTATCTGCGCAACTAGGAACATTACCGCCAGTCTTGCTCGTCGGAGCTGGGATGATTTTATCGCCGTTATTGCTACTTTTAGGAGTGCCGGAACTGATCGTGTTGGGCGATTTACGCTTGCGGCCGGCGAAATTGCTATATATAAGAGAAGGCGCGCTTCTTTTGCTCGGTGGGCCTTCGTCGTCGTGAATTTCGACGCTCGGTTCGACGGTACGGCCATTCTCCGTTAGACTACTGATTTCTTGGTGTTCGTTGTCCGAAGCGCTGTCGTCGTATTCGCTCAGGTCTTCGGCTAGGCCTTTGATTTTTAACGATTGCGCTGTACGCAAAAATGATGGCAATTCGCATTCGCTTATGTTTACTTCGCCGCAATACATGTAATCGATCATGCATTTTAATTCTTTAAACGATACGTCTTTAAGTAAGATCACAGGATGTTTGTCGAAATGCTCCGAAAATACGTTCTGTAACAGATGATCGATAATATTAATAACTCTATCGTGCAAAAAAACGAGCATTTTCACGAATAAACAAATTGATAAACGAAAGGATGCAGTTTGAAAGTAATTACTTAATTAGTATAAGTACACACTACACAGGTACATATTATTTTCACATCTCCCTGTATACACAGGTATTATCTTCACATCTTCCAAAAAGGAAACAAAAAATTTCAACGGATTGGTTCTACATACTACTCGTCCAAACGGAATCTCATCATATTATGTACATCGAAAGATCAATATAATCTCAAAAAGGTATATAATATAAAACTACACGGCGAAACAATAGCATCCCCTATAGTAACGTTTTTCTGCCTTCAGGCTGAAAGCTCAAATTCAACCCTATACACAACATAATTTTCACGATACAATTGTAACATTTCAACTCACCTGTAAATAAGGACTGCATGCCGAAAGTACAATCTTGTGAGCTTTTAAATATTTACCATCAGCACCGATGGTACAATCGACAAAACTATTATTATGAAGTAAAGTTTCGAATTCTTGTAACACAGTATTGCGATGGTTGTTCCATTTCAAACGAAACTGTTGGTTGGAGACCATCGTTTATAACTTAAAACTTACAAATGCAATTTAAACGGTTATAACATACTTCACCGAATTCATTTTAATAAAATAAATACGTATTTTACTCAAATATCACGCACTAGTATCGGGATGAACTTCAAGTTCAATAAAATGGCGGCTGACTAGTGAACACAAATGCGCGTGAGAACGACTGTTTACAGTTTACATCCAAAAGTATGCGGACGACTCGCAGGGCGCGAAAACAATCAAAATAATAACAATGGTAACACTGTTCTATTACCGAAAGCGAAATAATTTTTTAAAAATTTTTGAGCGTAGTTTTGCAAATTTTTCGATAAATTTTATTCCTTTGGAACGAATATTGAAAAATATTACCATTTTCATACTTGCGATGCAATTTAATGGCATCTAATGGCACATCTATTGTTTTTTTTGCCATTTCAACCAACTTCAACTGAAGTGGATTTTATAACACGAAATTCTCTCTTCATCAATTTCTTACCATCAAATTCCCATGATTATTATTTTGAAAAAAATGACAGAAATTCTTAATGAGTTGATGAAAATTTATTTTTTCATAATATTTCTCTATCTGGTAAATCAATGAAATCGATAATAATTGAAAGAAATAGTCAAAGACAAGAGTGCTAGCAATTTCGTTTATACGAATATCAAATATTCTACTTGCAGTTTGTCATATTTTTCTTTTTCATCGTCATACAGATAATTAATATTTTTATAGTCTATTTTACTCAAAAATGCATACAATTTTTGTATTATTTTGATTAAATGCAATACTGACGGCAAAAAATAATCACACGCATTTCAACGATAAGATCTCTCATACCATGAAAATGAACATGAACATTGATTCTCAACTTTCAATTCTCACGAGTGTTCATTCTGATTTTCGAACATGTTTCCTCCTAGAAGTCGTTTATAAGAACTATGAGAACACGTTATGATGCAGTTCAGTGTATGTTCATATTGTTAGACTTCAATCAAGAAATCGTCAGCTTTTCAATCATCTTTATCTTGATCCGGTTGAATCTCTTCGGATGCGGTATATAGAATGCCCATTATAGCAAAAGTACATCCGGCGAACCAGTACCATGACAAAGTTTCGCTGAAAAATATCACCCCCATGATTCCCTGCGAAAAAATTAATTATTTATACCATAGGATTTTAGTTTTAAATGATAGACAGTAATGAGAATAACTCACCGAGTTGATGTAGTTACTGACAGTACTCGCCAAGGTAGCTGTAACAGTGTTATCTACATCGTGCAAAGATTTTGTGAAGAAAAACAAACCGATTGAATTACAGAATATCATTAACGCCATGAACGAAACGTAGATGAATATATTCCAACTTGCCTACGAGCAGAAAACGGACGAATTGGAATTAACAGGAAAGAATGAAAATTATGATGAAAAAATTACTTGTATGTAGTTGCGTGCAATACTAACAAAGCTCGACTCTTCGGATTCAAAAGTCGATGAGAATTTAGCGAAAACACTTCCAGAAGATGCGAAAAATCCAGCCAAAACAGCATTTGAAAATTTCATTTTGAAAGATTGAAATAAATTGAAAAATTTTGTATTATTACGAGAGAGAGGAAAAATTAAAACGAATGTATTCAAACGAATATTTCAGTTGAACTGATAAGAGTTATCAGTTACTCAGTTAGGTAGTACGGAATGTGAGTAAACAGTTGAAACTTAACTACATTTTTACGTGTTTTCATGATTTTCAAATAATTTCAAAGCAAAATGCAAATGAATATTCCCTCAAGTTGTGACCAATATTCAATTTTATCGTAGAAAAAACGTAAAGTACTCGTTATTATAATATTTTATTATATAGGTTGACGTTTGTTACCTTCGCAATTACGTGTGATACATTTGAACATTATATCAAGCTCGGTCCTTCGTGAATAACATGTGCTACGATGAAAAGCACAAGAAATTGTATATTAGGAACTTTAGGAACATTCCCAGCTTACAAACTTCCAAAAAATGAAGATGTTCACGAAAAATCTGTATCGAAATGTCCAAAACAAGGATGGATTCCCTCTCAAGATTCTATCCTATACAAAGTAAGAAAGTCAACATTCTGCTCTGATCTATTGTTGGTATATCTATATTGAGCAAATTATAAATTAATAAATACGTTTGATGCAGGCTCATCTCGATGATTGTCAGTTCGAAGTGCACACCCTCAAACGAAGCGATTCACGCGTAATGAAAAAAACGAGCCAGATAAAATCACCTAAACATCCTGTACCTGTAGTAAGTGATGGATTGACAATTTCAAAACAGACTGTTCGATGAGAACAGCATCGAAGAATTGTATAATTTTCATTTTTTAGACAAGTAATCTAATAGAAACGTCAATTCCTTCTTTAATTGTGGAAACAATTATGAGTGGTTCGGAACAAACGGAAGATCCTCTGGCGATACCAATTGATCTACCAGCACCGAAACCAGTGGTACGCTACATATATCATATGTTTTGTATTCTTCGTAGTAGCAATGTATTCGTAACTTTTTCCTTGTAAAGAGTGCTCAGTTGCCGTCCGCTAACGAATCGAATCCCAACGGCAGTATTAGCGGTGGCAAACGTGGAACTTGTTACGTGTGTAATAATAAGAATGGAAATGGTATTCGAATGTTTTCGTAAGTAATCCCACAATACCTTAAGTCCATAATCGTAGGTGTTCGATACTAATTGAAATTCATTTTTATTTCAAAGATTCCCCTCTAATCCAAAAATGCTATCATTGTGGGCATCAGCTTGTAACTTGGATCTTAATCGTGTCTTCCCCGGCGATTCAATATGCAGTCTACATTTCAAACCTGAAGATATTATGGATAGATCTTCGGATGGGAAAAGAAAACGATGTATGTTGAAACGTACCGCTGTACCTATTTCTGTCAACGAAATTATGATTGCTCACCATCACGACTATATTCATTCGTCTAAAGACACAACGAATGAATTTATTGAAGATATACCTTGTGATATCGAATTCGAAGAAGCTCCCAAAACAAGTATACGTGCATTTGAATAATGCTCTGTGTGTCCCTGATGATTGGACCTTTCTAAATATTGCTGATTTCATTTCAGAAAGCATCGGTTCGCAAACTGAAAGCACCGGTCAGCAAACTAAAAGCACCGGTTCGCAAACTAATACGCATTATGGTTACCGTCGGTACGTTGGGGAATTCAAAATATCAGACATGGATAATCCGGCGGCAGCCAAACTATTTTATGAAATGGCCATGCAAGAAATAACGAAAAATCGTAGAACGGTTCGTCAACTTCAAAAAAAAATTGGAAGGTGTACAGTCGTTCACGAGGAATTGAGACTTCTGAAACAAAAATTACGTCATGAGGGGAAGTTTAAAAAAAAATCAGATTGAGATTATGAAATTATTACCGTCACCTCGTAACTCGATTAGGTAATTCCTTCGTTCTAAAAAGTAACTTTTTTATCGAACTTAAATACTGCAGTAGGTACTCTATCTGTATTTTTTTACCTATTATATATAATTACGTATATATTTTTAAACCGTGTTTTTAATATTTTCAAACGTTTTGACTGCGCAGGTAGCATAATTGAAAGTCGTAGGTACTAATAAACAGATATATTCGATTTGAAAATTGAAAAACAAACAAATCACAAATGTTACAACAAAATATCTTATTGATTCGACCATCATAGTCCGAAATACTTTCAACAAATAAAGTTAGGTATTACAAAAAAATTGGCAAACAGGTAATGAGAGTAATTTACATGAAATAAATCGCAACATACACAAATCATTTTTCACAGCCTTATTATAAAAAAATTATACGACATGGTGACATAAATCAAAATTTCCAATCAAAAATATATAAATTTCAAAAAATTTCAAATCACTGGTACAAGCTCTTGGGATAAATATTGGTAAATACAATTCACGTTTCACGTAACAAAACGTCGCACATCGAGATGACTAATTTTCTATATAAAAATCACAGTTAACATTGTATTCCGTGAATTGCGTTACAATTTAGAGTAGGTAAATAAAATTATTAAGTAACACGAAAAAATTCTAAGCATATTAATTGTAATACAAAAAAAAAACGAGGAAAACGAATACACAGTAGGTAAGTACTAAAATACAATATTTTTCTTTACAAATCGTGTACAGATTTCATCTAAAAAAGCAATCGCCACGTAATTGGCAATATTGTCGAAAAAATTTTAAATTTTCATCTGCATCATAAAGTTGAACTTTTCACTTCTAATAACTGTGGGTAGTTCTCTACGATGTTGAGAAGAATATTATCGATATACGTTCGTAACTGAGCATTCACTTCTTGCTGTTCTTTTAAGGCGGTTTTCATCTGAAAAATGGCGTGCAAAGTAAGATTAAATTTTATGAAATTTTAGACATGAAAAATTCGTAAAAACAGGCGTATGGCAATGATACTCTGGTTATGAAATTCTACAAGTTCCAACTGGCAAAAATTGATTTGTACACATCATCGAAATCGAACAACAAATTATAGTTCGGACAATTACAGTGGCGTATTTGATAGGGAAGTCATGGAAGTTCGACTTCCCTCCAAATTTTCAAAGAAATGGCCAAATGGGATTTTTATGAAGTGGTTATAAAAAGTCAAAATTTGAAAACCTTGTAACAGTGAATCAAGATCTTGAAAAAATTTCTGCATCGATTAGACGTTCCACGAGTTAAATTTTCGCATGTGATTCACTTTAATTGATTATAATTTATGAACATATGGTATTAAAAAATTATAAGAAAAATAAACTTTAAAAAAATTAGAAATTGGAAATTAAAAAAAAAAAAAATTAAAATTTTTGATTTGTACTTTATTTTAGTAAGGTTTTAGTTTTATGATAATTTTTTTGATATGTTTCGAAAGCATTTGGGCGGGGGAGGGGATAATTTTTTTAATTCCAAAAAATTACAGTTTATTCATTATTGAAAATTGAAAATTTCAAAAAATTATTAGATCATTAAAAATAGACGATTTTTAAACATTTGTCAATTTTGGATAATTTTTCAATATTTTTAAAAATTCAACATTTTTTAAAACTTTGTCAGTTTTTGAGAAACTCACAATTTTTAGAAATTAAAAATTTTTACAAATATGATGATTTATGAAAATTCTACAATTTTTGAAAAATCGATAATTTTTGTGGATTAAAAAGTTTTAGAAAATTCACAGATTTTAGGAAATTTCATCATTTTTGAAAATTTTGCAATTTATGCGATTCAATGATTTTTTAAACTTTATCAGTTTTTGGGAAACTCAAAATTTTTAAAAATTTTACAATTTTTGAAAAGGCGATGATTTTTGAAAATTTCGCAATTTTTGAATTGAATCAATAATTTTTGTGAATTAGAAAATTTTAGAAAATTCAATTTTGGAAAATTTGATAATTTTTGGAAACTTTGCAATTTTTGAAAAATCAATAATAATTTTTGTGAATTAGAGAATTTTAAAAAATTCACGATTTTATGAAGTTTGATCATTTTTATAAATTTTGCAATTTTTTAAAAATCGAAAATTTTTGTGAATTTTTAAAAAAACGATGATTTTTGAAAATTCCCCAATTTTTAAAAAATCAGTAATTTTTGTGGGTCAGAAAATTTTAAAAAATTCAACGATTTTGGGATATTTGATACCTACATACTAAATTTTGCAATTTAGGCAATTTAATGATTTTTGAAAATTTGTTAGTTTTTGAGAAACCGAAAATTTTTAAAAATTCCGCAATTTTTGAAGAATCAATAATTTTTGTGAATTAGAGAATTTTAGAAAATTCAACGTTTTTGGGAAATTTTATAATGAATTTTGCAATTTAGGCAATTCAATAATTTTTGAAAATGTGAAAAAAGTTTTACCCTGATTTTTAAAGAAATTTCAACACTCGAATTTTTAAAAATATACGTATGTAGTAGGTATCTACACTTCTTCAAAAAGTTAAATTTTCAATTTTTTGTTCCATAAAACACCCCCCCCCCCCTTGAAAATGTGGCACTGTAATGTGTCAATAATGAACAATGTATTTACTTTCCACATTAAATAATCTGTCAATCTCTTGTACATACAGTTCGACATGATCAGTTGAGGTTCATTGGTAAAAGAGCCAACACATTTGGCAAATATATCTTGCTCAGACTTACATTCAGAAGACTGGAACTTGATATCTAGGTTTCTGAGATCAACTTCGCCTGAAATGTTGGTTTAATTCAAATAAACGCCTTTGCACCTTCTACGACTTTTACTTAAAAAACTAACCAGGATGACCGATTAAAATATTCAAATTTAATTTCGTGTTGTTCTTGGTAATATCTTGGAGAATTCTAACCAGGTAGGTGATATCTGCAGGTAACTCCAATGAGGTATCGAGTACGTTCAAACGTACCCCTTTAGAAATTAACATTTCACTTTGGAACAGAAAAATAAAAATAATAGTTTTCATACTTTCTCGCGATTGAAATTTGAATTGGAATCGTCCGTGTACCTGTCGATCCAGTTCACTAAAGTTATCCGAAAAGCTGACATTGTTTTGGTGATTTCGTCAATGGGGAATTTGAAAACAATACTGGAAAACATTCTTACGGTAATTTCTTCTATTTGTAGTTTCAAACACCATTCAGCGCATTCTAATATTTTTTCAAAGCTGTGGATACATAAATACTCGATCAACATACCTCAGTGAGAAACAGGGTGATACGATTTGAGAAATCTCAGCTTACTTTTTAATACATAAATCCAAGTTGGGATATTTTTGATGTCCATAAAAAAGAGGCACTTCATTGACAAGAAAAACAACGTGTTTCGGAATACTAAATATTTGTCTCATTTTTTTTTTCTGCTTCGAAGAGAATCTTTTTTGCAACCCACTGAGGAACCTATGAGAAATGCACTTCGTAAACGAGGAAAAGATGTTACGAAAGTCCATTTCAAACAATAATATTAAACTGATGAATATTTTAATATAATTAAAAATGATAGAACGTTTACCTAATTCATGTAATTTTCATGCGTTAATTGTGTTTTATAAAATGTTGAATAAACAATGCAATTAAAAATTCCGATGAATATTCAATTCTTTTGTAGTTGATAAATATGTGGGTAGGTAGGGTAGAGGAAAATAGACAGAATTTCCACAATACTTTTTCCGGCAGGAGTTTGAGAATATTAACATAATATGTAGATATGTTTTTGAGCTACCAAAACAGTTCAGTTTTTTAACTTATTTAAAAATTTGTTGACAATTATTTTTTGAAGGTGAACTAAAACATTTTTATCAAAAAATTACTTATTCAAAATTAAATTATCTAAGTAAGCCGGTAGGTAGGTTCTAGTTTGTTGAAAAGTTGTAAGGTGGGTAGAAAAAATTTTTCTGCTCGTAGAGACATTTTTTTCTAGAAAATAATGAAATTTTTGAGAGAATTTTCAAAGAAATTTTTTACTTTTAAATGAGGTTTCAAAAAATATATTTAAAAAATAAGTATTTTATGTCAAGTTTTTTTTTTTTTTTTGAAAGATTTTTTTTAGAAAATCATTAGAAAATTAGTTAGGAAAATTTTAATGAAGATTTGTACCTACTTTCTTGAGAATATTTTCTTTCAAGTTATTTTTTTTCTAACAAATGACAATTTATTTTTCGAAAAAAAAAATCCTATTAAATTTTTCTGTATTAGGTACATAATTTAAATTAATTTTGAAGAGAATTTATTTCTGAGTCTTTGACAATTATTTCGAAATGATTTTTCCAAATTATTTTCTCCAAATGAGTTTTTTTCTTCGAGATTCAAGAAAAAAAAAAAAAAAAATCAGTAAAATTTTTTCAAAGAATTTCACACTTTACAGAGACTTGGAAATTATTTCCTCTAATTTTTTTTCGACAAACTAAAACTATTTTCTGAAAAAAAAATCGTGGTAAATTTTGTACCTTAGGTAATTTTTTTTCTCCTAAAAAAATAAATAAAATTATTTTTGAAAAAAAATTTCTGTATGGAAATTTTTTTCTTGTTTAATTTTTAATTTTTTTTGTAGATGTTTTCTCCAAAAGAAATTAATTCTTTTTTTGTAGATTCTTTTTTCCGAGAGGATTCTTTACTTGGAGGTTATTTTGTGTAAGAAAAATACAAAGTAAAAAAAAATACAAAGAAAAACTGAAGAATTTTCTCAGAAATTTTCCGCTCGTTACCTTCCGAGTTTTTCCCCCACCAATGAAAATTTTTCAAAAAAAAACCGCGTCATGATTTTTTTCAAAAAAAAAAAAAAAAAAAAAATAAGAAAAAAAAAATATTTTTTAAAATGAAGTGG
>FIZV01074417.1:0-14124 GCA_900050545.1 Trionymus perrisii
TTTTCTAAAATATCGTAACTTTATATATATTTTCGGAGTAATTTAAAAAAAAAATAGGAAAAAAATCAACAATTTATTGAGAAAGAAACCGCAACTTATTGTAACCACTTGGAAAAAAAGATTTTGAATTATTTTTCCTTTGGGGGGGGGGGGGTAGATGATCTTTATTTTATCAGTAAATAGACGAATGTTTCAATTCGTTCGAAGGATAATTTCGGAATTTTTTTGGAGAAAAAATTTCGGAATTTTCTTAAAATGAAAAATACGTTTAATTAGCCGAATTTTTTTTTAAATCCACAGTTTTTGGGAATAAAAGAGCCTCTTAATTTTCTTTATAGAAAATTTTATTTTTTTGGGCAAAAAATTAGTTTTTTGGTGTACCTACTACCTAGTACCTACCTATTCTTCGTTTTTTTGGAATAATAAAAATCTAAATTATTTTGGGTAAAATAATCTCAATTTTGTTGGAATAATTTTTACTTTTGGATAAAGACATCTATAAATTTTTGGGAGAAAGAAGTTAATCTCAAATTCAAAATTGAAGTTAGTCTCAAATTCAAAATTGAAAGATTTCCATTCCGTCACCTCTTCGAGAAAAAATCGAGCTAAACCCAAGAAAATTTCAAATTTCCAGTCTCGATCACATGAACATTAATTATTATACTCACCGAAGAACCAACGTTATTCAAAGCGTATATAGTTTTGTTTTCACGAAATATTTCTTTGGATTTTGTAAAAAAATGAACGATATGACAGCAAAATTCCACCCCAATACCAATCGCCTACAACAAAATATTTCATTTTTTTGAAAAATTTACATGTTAGCATAATTATGCAACGGTACCTACTGAAAATGTAGAAATACCAACCATTACGACATTTACCAACGAAACAGCATTCAGTTGAATATTTAAAAAATACATCGCAGCTATCAAGTCGACGATTATCATCGTTACTGTGACTAAAATGATCATGGAAGCAATGACGTTT
This sequence comes from Trionymus perrisii, assembly GCA_900050545.1. Classification (NCBI taxonomy): domain Eukaryota; kingdom Metazoa; phylum Arthropoda; class Insecta; order Hemiptera; family Pseudococcidae; genus Trionymus; species Trionymus perrisii. The sequence goes on from FIZV01074417.1 coordinate 991, forward strand.
CCGAAAGTGAATATCAAAGAAGCGACAAAGATTGAGAAAAGTGATATGCTAATACTTTTTATAGCATCTTTCCAAATATTAAGATACTGTTCGTAATAAATATAAAAAACGCTGAAATAAATCAAACAAAATCATTACAATAAAATTCGATTACAATAAATTAATGCGGATACCTGAACTATTGATCAATTTTACCTGTAAGGGAACACTCTCACGTGCTCAGAGTTTTCTATACGAGAATGAATTGTGGTTGAGATGCCGTCAGCTAAATTCCTAGCTTCTCGTAAAGCGGAATAATAATCTTTGGACGTTTTCAGCACCGAATGGTAAGCCATAAAATAGAAAGATTTCACTTCCGTTGTGTTATCCTCATGTATGGTGTAATTTACAGCCTGAACCAAAAATTTTATAATTTTAATTATCAGAATTTAATACAGTAAAAGTTGAATTAATTTTTTTCTGGTCAGTGAAAGCTCACGTTTCCATAAGCAGCGTGGCCAGCTTTAGCGCAATCTGCATCAGGATTGTCTTGTAGGAAAAAGGGAAGATATTTATTGAAATCAGACGGCGTTGGTCGATTTGTAGCATTCTCTCGTTCAATTTTACATTCTTGACAATCTACAATAATTCATAAAATATCGTCTTCATTTAAAGTTACTTTTTTATTCATCTAAATCTAACAAAAAACCAAACAAATGCTTTGTTTTTAGGTAAGTTGTTATACGCACATCCATCACTATGTTTACAGAATGAGCCATCTTCCTTTATACGACAACATTTATTATTTTCAGACCAGTCGAAGAAATCGTCAATCCAGGACGAAGGATATTTTCCAATATAAGTCCTAAAAACAAAAAATAAAACAGAATAAAAAACTATAAATCAAATTAAATTCATGTACCCACTACCCAGTATACCAAAAGTGAAAATTCAACTCGACTTACCTATTACTTTGTAAGCTAGCACCGTATATTTGATTGGTAACTGAATCAATATTACAAAATAAACCATTACAAAGCGTATTTTGAACGCTAGTGTTCGTTAAATCTAAACCATTGGTAACTACAAAATACACCGGTGGACCTACAGCTAAATATTTGCCCAAATCCTAAACATCAGAAAATTCACATTATAAGAGCCGAGTTTCATTCATTATTTTGGAACAATAACAATAAAAGAAAAATTTTACTTGAAAGTATTGTAAGAGATAAGAATCGCCAGGCATTCCTATTTCCTGTTCCAATCCCAACTCGACATAAGGTATTACTGCAACACTAGAAAGAAACCATAAGACAAAAATGATCATAACGATTGGCCGAGAAATTCGGTTCATAATAGTCGGAGTGCAGAAATTTCGGAAAAAGTCCATCAGCTTATGGGTTGGTTTATATTTTTCAGCTTCAACTTGAAAGCAACAAAAGATGTCCAACTTGTCGCTCTAAAATATAAAATTGCATTTTTCAATTTTTTTTTTTTTTTTAGACATCACGAAAAAATATTTACCTGTTTTCGTTTGTAATCCAAAGAAATTAAACTAACAAAGCATGTTAACTGCAGCAAAATATTAATTAAGATGGCAACTGCAGCATACTGAGCGAATGCTTCGACACAAGGCATGTCTGATAAAGTACCTATAGGTAATAGAAATAGAATAATATTATAATATTTCTCAACATTCAAAATACGCACTGGGTATAGAAATCTTAGCAATTATACACGCGACACGCTCAGTATAAAAAACAAAAAAAAATTGACAAAAGTGAAATTAGTCGTGTGTGTACCTAAAAAGAAGCAAGCAGATTCGGCGAAACCAGATAATAATATCGAAGGTCCAACTTCGCCTACGATTTTCCCAATATATTTTTCTATTGATCTATCATTTTCCCTCATCGGATATCGTTCGAAAGCTTGAACTAGAATAAAAATATTATCAACGCCAATCGCCAGCACAAGAAATGGTATCACCTGGAAACATTCAGAATTATCACTTAAAGGCAATCGCTGTTTAATTAGAACATTTTATTAAAATTTATTTTTACCTCTAGAGCAATTAAAGTAACTTTGATTCCGAAAAAACTATTTAATCCTATGGACGACACTACCGAAGAAAGCACAATCATAACGCCACTTAGGCCCAAAACAACTTTACTTTCTAGCTGAAAATTTTTTTAACAATGACTTTGAAAATATTTTTCCGAGTACAAGTGTAATATCGGTGAAATAAAAAAAAAATACGTACTAGGAATTTTGAATGAAATCTTAAATTTCCCAACATCAGTGCCACATAAACAAACATAACCAAATAACTAAAGAGTATAACTGATACATTGGTATGAGATTCTCGATCAATTTCATCTTCCACTGAACGTTCGGAGAAATAAGATATTTCCATATTATCCGATTTGTTATATTTTATCCAATCTTCCATAAATTTCAAAAACCTATTTTGAAAAAGATTAAGATTCAATATTTTATACGTAACAAACTTGTCAATTAAATTCCTCACCGTTTCTCCCACTTTAAAGCAGCTGTCAAATTTTCATTTTCTTGATGATTATTAATTAAAATGGTTAAAATTAAAGCGTTAGCTTTTATAAATGGCGACGATTTAGACAAAGCTTCGCCATTTGATAAAAATCCTCCGAAAACAATAGCTGGATCAACAGGACCACCATAAGAAGCGAGACAATTTGGATGAAACATGTTTCTGGAATGAAAGCGAAGAAGATATTATGAAAATAATTAAGAAACAATAGAAGGTAGGTACATGGGCTATTATTATACGAGCAACTTACTGAACGCATTTTGCAATTTGATTCAAGTACGTTACGTTGAATCCGTTATCCATTTTATGTTTATCAAAACGTACTTCCTTGAAATATCCAAAAACGCTTTGGATCAAACATTTTCCTGAAGATTTTAGTGTTGTTCCGCGAAAAGCAAAGGGTGAGAAACATATTTTCTCCAAACCTTCGTCCGGTTTGCCAATCTGAAAAATATTTTTTAGTTCAGTACATTTTTTTCATTATAAAATTTTATTTTGTATCTAGGTACTTGTATATTGAAGAACTTACGTTTGATAATTCATCTTGTAACTTTTTGAAATCTCTCAAAAATTCTTCGTGAAAAGCAGGCCCAAATTCCAAAGGCCCATTGATAGTGTTATGAACAAACTAATGAAAAAAGAAACAAATTTTATTAGTGCGAAGTTAAAAACTTGGAATTTTGTAGGGTGCAGCTAGATTTTTCCCGGGCAGAGTAACGATTTTGAAAATTTCAAATGTTGAATGTGAGCAAGATTTTTCTCCCTAAAATTACGAAAAGATATTATTTTACCGAAAAACGTTTAAGACATTTCCTATTTCCAAAAAATTTAAGATTTTTGTACTCCAACAAAACTTACGGTTTTTTTCCTCCAAAGATTCAAAAAATATTTATGCCACAAAAAATTGAGAATTGTTTAACTCTAAAAGAATGAGATTTTTTTCTCGAAAAAAATCCAATTTTTTTGTAACTTGACTAAAAATATTTTATCTAAAATATTTGGAAATTTTTTTTCTCTAAAAAAAAATAAATAGAGAATTTTTCCCTCCAAAAAAATTAATTTTTTTCTAGGTACGTATGAAAAATTAGAATTTTTTAGCTATAAAAAACTGAGAAATTATTTGTTCTAACAAAATGAAAAAAATTTTTGCACCAAAAAATTTTAATTGAGATTTTTTTCTACAAAAAATTGAGAACTTTTTTGCGCCAAAATTTCTTTTTTTTCATTTGAGGATTTTTTACTCCAAAAAATAATTTTTTTCAATTATTGAGAATTTTTTGCTTCAAAAAATCGAGAAGTTTTTTCTCCAAAAAGTTGAGAATTTACTCCAATTGAGAATTTTTTTCCAAATAGGTACCTAATTATAAAAACTATCTCAGAACTTCTTTCAAGATTTTTCTTTCTACAAAATAATCGGGAAATTACTTTTTCCAGAAAAATGAGCATTATTTACTTAAAAAAAAAAAGTCAAGAATATTTTTACTCCAAAACGTTGATTTCTTACTCCCAAAAATAGAATAGTATTTCACTAGTTGGATAATATATTTTACGTAACGTAGAAAATAAATGCACTTTTAGATCAGCAAACTGGTAAATAAAGTGTACTTTATTTCACTAGTTACGTAAAGATTTTTTTTACTTTATGAAATTTTAAAGATTTTTTATCCAAAAAGTTATGTTACTGCAAAAAATTGCAAAATTCTCTTCTTTAGGAAAATTAAAAAAAAAAATCTCAGAATACTTAATTTCTATTTTTTTTTTTTGTTAAGAAAAATTTTGAATTTTATATGTTTACTGTAAAGAAATTGAAAAAATGATTTCGGTACTTCAAAAAATTTGAGAAAATTTTTCAGAATGGTGTCCAAAAAACCCTGAAATGTATTTATTTTTTCTTCCAAAAAATTAGAATTCTTAATCTTTCTTTGTCAATAGGTAGCAGATTTTTTCAAAAAATTAAAAAAATGTTTATACTTATATTTTTTCTCTCGGGGAAAACCAAAATTTTAAGGTGCCCATAAATTTTTATTTTCTTTAACAAAACTACCAGACATTATTTATTTCGAAGTTGGTAGTAGTCGAAGCGTGAATTAATGAAACATTCCCTATCGCAGACACAAATACACTTACTCACATTATTTAATCCTTTTGCAGAAACAATAACTTGCTGTATCCTATAAAATGGACCGAAATTTTCGTTAAAATATTCACGTTCTTTCCTACACTGACTCGTACTAGAAGCCCACAACTCGACAGGGTTCGTAACAATTTGCACGTACGTAACACCATAACTCAGGGCACAAACGGCAACAAGTCCGCCACATAAAACTTTCCAAGGATGAGTCGCACATTCTGAAATAATTATTCTACCTTATAGCAAATGGAATAACAAACAAATTGAAACTATAAAAACTATTACTAACTTTCAGCTAAGCAAATTAATAAGTGTTTTACATAATTTTCGAACTGCGAAGGCTTATCTGGTTCGCTGTTGATATTTGACTGACGACGAGTTGAATTTCCATTTAAATACTCGATAGCCTTAACATTTTGAATCGAACCTTTTAAGAAAAAAATCAGTTTAAAAACAATTTAAAGAAAATTAAACAAAAAGAAAAATTCACCTCAACCATACCAATCTTTTTATTGTTTATGAAACATCTCAATCGCAGATATTCTCCTTTTGAAAACGTTTTAAAACAAAACAAAGCGATAAAAATGACTCCACAAAAGAAAACGAATACGTGATATTCGTAAACGAATGTTTTATCCGCAGAAGGGGTGTAATTGAAAAACACCGGACAGCTTTGTTCGCAATCGACACAACTACAAGGAGATGTCGAAGTCTATAAATAAAATGAAAATAATTTCAACTTTTTTTTTTTTTTTTTTTTAAAAACATAATGGCATAAATTACCTGTACATAAACTCACATCAATTGATTCGTTACATTTAAACGTCGGTGGATTTAAAAATTTAAACGAAGAATTTACTGGAAGCTCGGTTGAGAAATTAATTTTAAATGGAACGTAGTCGTTATCCGTCGGCGAACCCATAAAATCGTACCATCTATATCGTGAAAAATTTTAAAATAATTATCAATTTTAAAGTTGCCGACAGCGACAGCACATCGTGTGGAATTTTTCGCAGTATTTTAAACAATCGTTTATTTATTTCAATGGAGACGTTTTTCATATGTGATACAGGTGATCTTTCGAAACCGTATTCATAAATTATTATCATTAATCACAAGCACATACCATTACTAACCATTACAAAAGAAAAACTCATCAGGTGGCACTTGTATTCTTTTAACTGTAACGATTACAAATAAAAAACGAGAAAAAAGAAAAAGGACCACCAGTGACCCCTATAACGAGTTTACGTGTCTGCTCGCAATTTGGATAAATTTATCGAGAAAGTACGTTTAAGAAATTATACCTCACTTTATCTCAATTAATTACAACTTCGTTAGTCCAAAAATCTACCCTACAGTAATATTTTTTATCGTAAAATTAGCACGGGAAATAACTCAAAGTGGAATCATTTTTTAACAAGATGGAACTGTAGGTACGTTCATTTTGAACATTTTCTTGAAAATACCCATAAAAAATAAGAATATTTCTAATATTGCGAATATACCTACAAACCCGTATCTTACTTACAAGGGAACCATTTGTACTCGCCGGATTGGAATCGAATGAAACTTGGATATTTGGGAAGAGCATACCAGAAAATCACCCGAAACAAAATTTTAGCTGCCCAATTTCATTTTTCGATTTTTGGCGAATTTTTGGATACCTATTCAAAAATATTTTTTTTCCACCAAAAATGTGAATTTCTCAAAAAAGTGTAATTCGTTACTAAAATCGGCTTTCTGACTAATATCGACACCCCGAATGCGAATTTCGCAATTTCCAGCCCTTCTGGAGCCTCCAGCGAGATATCGGTTTTCTTCAGTAACTTTAAGCCGCTTCAGAAGGGATGGAAATGAAATTGGAAAGTTAAAAATTTGGTTACCCACTATTCTAGAGAACATCAACCGAATAACCTACTTCTCCAGGAAATTGCAGCCGGCGAATACAAAAGTTGATTTTTGACCAGTTTTGAAAGTGCCAAACTCAAAAAAATTATAATCCTCGCGCCGTTGACCGTAAAGTAAATGAAAAAATTTGTCGGGCTAATATCGACCCCCCCCCACCCCCCGTCAAAAATCAACTTTTGTACTCGTCGGCTGGCATTTCCTCGAGAAATAGGTTATTCGGTTGATGTACTCTAGAATAGTGGGTAACCAAATTTCTAACTTCCCAATTTCATTTTCACCCCTTCTGGAGTTGCTTAAAGTTAGTGGAGAAAACCGATATCTCTCTGGAGGCTTCACAATGACCAGTCAGGAAACCAATTTTTAATAATTTTAGTAAAGCATCAGACCTTTTTCGAAAAATTATCATTTTTGATGGGAAAAAGATAGTTTTGAATTTTCAAAAATTCACCAAAAATCGAAGAATGAAATTGGGCAGCTAAAATTTTGTTTCAGAAGGTTTTCGGGCATGCTCTTTCCGAATATCCAAGTTTCGTTCGATTACAAGCCGGCGAGTACAAAAGCTTCCCCTGTTGGTAAGGTATATCTACATAATAAGTATGTTTTAAACAGTCGTTCAAGAAAATGTAAAAAATTGTTGAAATTGAAACACCATAAAATCGTTTCCAAATTGGAAAAATTTACTTTTAAACAGAACCTATACCAAAATCGCAAATTAATGAGTATTGTTGTAGCACCTCCAACTGTACTTTTCAAAATAAAGAAGATCTAAAGATTCAATAGAATTTCTTATAACTGTAAAAATTTATCAATCAAAAATTGATCTAATTTTTAAAACTTGACTATTATTGTTTGAATATTATCAAATTTTATTTTTTTTTTTTTGAAATGCAGATACATTTTAAAAAATAGCCGACTTCAAAAATTTTTTAAAAATTACCAAATTTTTAATTTTTACAAAATTTTAAAAATAAATGCCCAAACTTTTAAAACAATCGTCATGAAGTTTTTCCAAATTCGAAATTTTCAAGAAATTTAACCTAAAATTTTTCAAAGTAAAAAACTGAATATATTTCAAAATTTATCCACCTTCAAGAATACACCTATTGCTACAAAAAAAAAAATGATAACCGAATTACGAATTTTTCTCCCAAATATCAAGTTCAAACAGAAATGGTACATTTTTGAAATTTTAAAAATTGGTTTTCTGCAGGTCAAACTACCCCGATTTAGACCCTTTCGGTGATCACTACACCCAGAATGAAAAAAATTGACATTTTACAAGTATTTTTTTTATTTTTAAAAGTTGGATTTTTTGTTTTAAATATTAATTTGCTCAATTTTGGCAAAATTACGGCTGAAAGGGTCTAAATAAAGGTAGTTTGACCTGTAAGTAGAACTCGAATCCGTGATTTTTTTTTTATTCGGTTATTTTATAGGATCACTAGAAATTTAATCATGTTTAACTTATGGAAAAAATCTAATTCGTGAAAAATGAAAGAATTGGGGTGAAATTCGGGCAAGAGGCGTACAAATGAGTACTTACTGAGGTACTTCGAGAAAAGAAAAAAATATCAAAAAATATTGGGTTTCTGAAGTTTTAAAATATCAACAGCTCCCTTTCTTTTGACAAAAATTCGAAAAAATTATGAATAGTACGAGTACGAAATTGTTTGAAAAACGAGAAAAAAATTTCCATCGGTTCCAAAACTGAGCGTTTCAGGGCCATTTAAAATTTTCAAAGTCGTTTTGAAGGTCATTTCAGGGGTTGGAAAAAACTGATAAAATTTCTTACCACAACCCTTACCCATTTGTACGTACATAGACATATCAGGTTCGGTGCAAATCGATAAAAAACTCACAGAGATGGAATTTTTAAGCTTAAAATCAAATATTTCGAGGTACCAGTCGCCAGGGTACGGTTAAGTATCACCGATACACTTTAAAGTCATCTTCCACTATTACAAATCGGAAACGTGAAAAAATTTTGAAATTAGGATCGGGGCCATTTGACTTATTACCACACTAGAGCCTTAAAATATTTCAAAAAATTAATCCAAATTCGGAAATTTGAAAAAAAATAAGTAGGTAGAAAGATGCGTAGTAAAAAATTTTAAACAATGAAATTAATTTTGAAAATTTCTCAAATTTTAAAATATTTTACTTGTTACTCTTTTTTTATTTAATAAACTAAAAATTGATCCATTCTCAAAAATTTATTAAAACTTGAAATATAAGTTTAAATTTTTTTAACTTCGAAATGTTTTAATATTTTTAATTTTTACTAATAAACTTTTAAAATTCAAATTCTAAAACATTTTTAAATTTCCAAAATTGTTGAACTTTATTCAAAATATATTAAACATCAAAATCTGATTAAATTTCAAAAATTTATTAAAATTAAAAAATTACTAAAATTCTAATTTTTATTAAAAATTCAACCAAAAATTTTCCATTGTATGAATTTAGTTTAAATGGGGGGGGGGGTTCAAATTTGAAAAAAAAAAGTCATGATCTTCAAGTTAAAAGCCGAACCTTCAAGAAAAAAAACAGTAGGTACTCTTGCAGGGCCACCAAAACTGAGATATCCTGTTGAATATTGAAAAAACTCAACATCCACCTCAAACAATTATGCATACACTTTTTTTTAGTTTCGATAAATTGAACATTTTTCAATAAACTTCTCATTTCACTCGATCGAGCCATTTTTTGCATCAACTTTGATTTTTCCAGATTATTATCAAGAGGCCTAGAAAATTGGCTGTACTGCTACATTTATAACAACTTCAAATTACTACAATTAGAATGGGATACAGCTTTAACTTGGTACTTTGTAGCTGTGATGGTAGATTTCTGCTATTATTGGGTGCATCGAGCCAGTCACGGTGAGTTGAAAGAATATTACAAACTGATTCGTTCAAATTTTTCATTTTTTTACGACACGAGATAAATCTGGCGACGAGTTGAAAATTTTACACCAGGGCTTATGGTATCAACCCACAAGGTAACAATGTGATTTTGTTACATGATAAAGACAGAAATCCATATATTATGGGCTCAACATCAAGTCCATCATAGCTCGGAAGATTTCAATTTAGGCGTCGGTCTGAGACAGTCGATTTTTCACGCCTGGTGTGGTTTCGTTAGTATACATCGTAATATTGCAAAATTACCGCTGTTGAGGCGAAATATATAAATAATGGGTTCCGTTCTTCGTGACAGGTGCTCTATTTACCTATGGCTCTGTTCGTACCACCGAAGCAGTTTATTATGCATCAACAATTTAATTTGTTATATCAATTTTGGATACATACAGAAGTTGTATCCAACTTGGGTGTTTTCGAATACGTGTTGAACACTCCTAATCATCATCGAGTTCATCATGGTTAGTACATACAAAGATAGGTACTTTGTTAACTGTTGACGTAGATAAACATTTTATATCTCGAGATTATAAGTAAACAATTCGCATACTTAAATAAATTAATAACACGATAAAATTTCTCAGGTAGCAACCCGATGTATTTAGATAAGAATTACGGAGGTGTTTTGATAATTTGGGATAAATTATTTGGTACCTTTACGCCATATGTGAACGAGATAACCTACGGATTAGTTTATCAACCTCATACATATAATCCGCTCTATCAACAAGTAAGTAAGCCGAAGATAAAATTTCATAAATTAAAATAACCATGTTCTTTTACAGCTAATTAAAACTGCGTTGATTGTTTGTAATCGTGCGTACGTTTTTGTACCTAGTTTTTTTACAATGGAATTGTATACAAAAAATACAAAAGCTTTCAAGATTGGCCTAATAAATTACAATCAGTAATCAAAGGACCTAGTTGGACACCTGGAAGTGACTGGACAGGAGATGAAAAAAATAAACCCGATGTAGGTCGTTTCCTCGAGGTCCTCGAGGGTATATTAGAACTGTAAACGTAAGTATTACATGAGGTAGTATTTATTATCCTATACATTTTACAGAATACACAAAGATTGAAGTATAATCCTCAGTTGAAAACTTGGCATAAGATTTACCTCTGTTTGCATTTCGTATTAACGGTCAAATTATTCGACGACAGCGCAGCGCAATCTGATGTAAGCGAATTGTTTTATTTTTCAAATTACAAACTTATTACTCGAAGAGGGATTTCAATATTTTGTACTTTTCATTTGTTACAGATTGTTCACCCTATAGTAACATTTTTATTCGTGTGTTATATTTTATTTTCATTAACCGTAATTGGAATGTTTTTTGATAAAAATCCAACTGCCATATTATGGGAAATTCTTAGGTGTTTGATGGTATACGTTTATATTCGATATTCCTCAAATGTCATCTACTTTTTCAATTTTGATACCGAAATCGTTTATATACTATCGGCTTGCTTTTGGATAATTTACTCGTTCAAAAAGTTGAATTCCTGTTATCAATGTGATGCAATTAGGAAGAAAAGTGTTTATCAACACGCTCACTCGTAAAATTTAATTTCACAATATACTTTCAGCCACCGAAAAGCAGCCGAAAAGTTATGTATGTAGCTAAAGCTATCGTATTCACTACCCACAGTTATTCAATTTACACTAGAGTAAAGAAATACATATCTACATCCGAAAATATTATCCAGTCGTTAATTACTTATAAAGTTATAATTATTTCAAGTATTCCTAATCACGGAATCGTATTAAAGAACATTGGCAGTAGAATTTCGATGATTATAGACAATGACCTCGTAATGCCAACATGATACTCTCACATTCTGTTGACAGTTGAGTACCTGAATACAATTATTCTGTACGCAAGTTTCAAATTAAAACACTAAACACTAATATAAATGAAATAACTAATCATTTTCGTTTCAGCATAATGAAATGAAGCGTCGACGCCATGTGCGAAATGAAAGCGCGAGTAGACAAAGATTAAAACAGTAACACTCACCATAATAGATACAGCTTCCATCGACGTAGTTAAAATAGTTGGAATCTTTACACAGTAATCCGGCTTATTATCTACAAATACTTTGAAAATTCTATTAAAAACAATTAATAATGAAATTGATAAAATCAAAATCATATCGAGTCACTCGAGTGTCAAAAAACACGATATCTCCTAGCAAAAGAAAACAAAGAACTGGTCTAGGTCTAGCTGGTTTAGCTGATCAGTGGTCACCTTCGTCAGGGTTGCCACGTATCATCACAATTTTGATCCGGATCAGGATCACGGATCACGGCAAAAAAATTATCCGGATCAAGGATCACGGGAGCGTTGGCAAGCGCAAAACGAAATTTTTGGGTTTTGGTTTTCGGTTTTTGATTTTCGTTAATCGTTAATGAAAAAATAAAGTTTTTGTTATATTGTTTGGTTTGGTTTGATGATTTGATGTTTGATTTGGTTTTGTTTCGAAAACGAATAGTAGTTTATCATTATCAGTGATGGCAGTACTGAAACTGGAAATGGAACTCTGTAGGTGAGGGTGAGAGCCAAGATGACGATGAGGCAACTCCAAAATTTTCGACTATCGTTTTTTTGCGATTTATAATGTTATTAAAAGTGTTTTAAACATCATAAATCGCAAAAAAAAAACGATAGTCGAAAATTTTCGATCTTGGAGTTGACTCATTATGGCTCTCACCTACCGAATTAGCCTAATTAGGGTTTTGTTGCAGAGATGGTTGCAGCAATAAACTCTATCAGGGATCGGGGCCGACTGCTCTATTGCTATCCAATCAGCGAATAGTATTTATTATATTAGTAAGTACCAAAAGCGAGATTACTGTAGTTATGTTATAGTAGAGCACTGTTATGTCGTAGTAAAGGTCGTAGTTTATGACATGAGTTGAGTGTTATAGCATGGGTTATAGAAATATGCCATTGAAAACAAGATGGCGTATGACCATACACTTTTCACTTTTCATTCAAAAAACAAAAAAAAAAAAGTGCGAACTCACCAAAGTAGTCATTTTGAGCAAATTTGATTTCGGTTTACTCATTTAAAAAACGCTATTTTCAAAAAAAGAAAAGCGTAACAGACTGCGGAGTAGTTCAAAGAACTTGCGGAGGAAATTTTGGAAAATGTCATCTCTTCTCGATTGATAATATAATCCCTCTACAAAATTCTACTACACATACGTCGTACACCCATAAATAAATTATTTTATTTAGATTTTTTTGTGGTTTGATTTTTTTTAGCAAAAAACTAAACAGAAAATAAATTTTCAATAACAAACAGTGAAGCAAAAGCAAAACCCTACTGCAATGAGCATAGCTTGTCCAAAAATTAAAATTTAAAAAATGAAACTCGGCATACTTCAAAAATACACCGTACGTATATTCTCGTGCAATATAAAAAACTCGATGACTGTTGGTACATCGCACAACTTCATCAAGATGTAAAAAATAGCATTAATTAAAATTTTAAAAATATATTATATACTTCAGCTCTAATAAAATAAATTGACTATGTACAACTTTCATCTCTTAGACATACAATCTGAAAAAAAAAAAAAAAAAAAAAAAAAAAAAAAAAAAAAAAAAAAAAAAAAA
>FIZV01074485.1:0-10103 GCA_900050545.1 Trionymus perrisii
CGCAGAAGTCTGCACCTTTCTGAATAACATATTCAAAAATCATGACCATCCGATACTTCGTCTTGAAATAATCCTGTAGTTGAGAGTGCTTATTTTCGTGTTGTTATTACCTACTCATTTACCTACTAAACTACAGCCTTAAAAGGTGTAGCCGCTCGGCGCTCACTAAGGTATTATTTTTTTTCATAGCTCCGAGCTGGTCATTGGGGTATTTTTTCCATTTATTTTTTTTCACAAAGCATTAAACCTCCCCCCCCCCCATTGGTGGTTTGGTACTGCGTGTATTCCAATTCTTTATTGCCCGGCTATACGCTGTGATCAGATTTTTACGCTCAAAAATTTCAAGCAGTGCTGCCTATGTTCAAGATGAATTTACGTATGAGACGTTCACAAACCGATACTAACATTTAACAGGATCGTTTCCGTCTCTGGTACCTACCTACTTACCTACCTACACACCTATCTACCGAAGTTCGAAACGAATACCCGTACCGTTTTAGTCTCTGCTAGGTACCTATTCTATATCGCTATACGTACATACTTAAGCTTAAGTATGTACGTGTGCGTACTACAACAAGAATTTAGGTACGTACACGTAGATTGAAACTGATTATACCTGTCAAAGGTATCATTTCAAACTCTTGAGGTTCAGGTACCTACAACGTTATACGTATGTACCAGAGACTAAAACGGTACGGGTATTTGTAACCGGGTACCACACTGTTCGAATACCGTTACGGGTCTCTACCGGGATCGGATGAAGTTTTATACTCGCTATCTGATCGAATACGTTTCTAAATCATATACGGTACGGGTAATACTCGGATATTCGTAAAAATACGGAACGGTGTACCCTTACCGTAGGGTACGTTGTTGACCCACAGTCTACAGATGTAGGTAAAAATTTCCACAAAATGGGAATTATGCCCCTACCTATCGAAATTTTGACCTAAGTTAAAGTATAACTTCCACGTAAAGCGATTACTCAACCAACGTGTATCATTATACTTTTAATTTTATACCCTTACCTATCAAATACGTAAAGCGATTGCTCAGCCAACGTATGTAAGACTTATTTTTAAATTTTTATGCCCTTACCTAACAAATACGTAAAGCGATTACTCAGCCAACGTATTTAAGACTTATTTTTAAATTAACGTACAGCGATTGCTCTGCCAACGTTCATAAAATGTAAAGAGATCTCTGGTGTAAAGCGAAAAATTCAGCCAACACACTGAGATGAAAAGAGATAGAAGATAACACGTAAAGCGACTAAGTCAGCCAACGCATATAAGTAAAAAAACTTACCAAAAATGAAAATAATAAATATATTGGAATGTACTTTTGAACAACACGAACAGTAACTCCGATTAACTCTGAATAAGTCGAAAGTTAGTCGAGTAAAAGAAAATCAGGAGAATGACGAGAAAACCGTCCGTTTAGCGTATATATAGACGAGCACCGTCTTCGTAAATCAAGTGGCCAGATAATTTTGAAACCCAGATCGAAAAATATGCCTCTAATTTTGATAGCCAAGAATATTCCCTTCCAGAATTTTGAATATCGAGATTTTACCTACTTGACATACCTATTCACGAAGGAAAACAACATTCGTAACGATTTGTGGCGCTACAGAAATTGCCCCTTCGCGATGATATACGTGTACGGATGTTCATCGCGAAAATCTCCTGTCACAAATTAAGTTACGAATACATACTTATATTTAATACCTAAAAATAAAATTTAATTCTTTCCTTCTAAAATTTTTGAACGACGTAAAGATTTTAATTTATTTTTAAACTTTTTATGTGATGCCTTTCCTTTTTTCCTAACATTCTTCACTAAATCTGCACGGTCGTTTTTAGTAATGAATAGTTCCAAAAAATCATCCATTTGATTAATCAACTCTTGATCATCTTCTTCTATATGTAGGACAGGTACATTGAAATTATGACTCTTCCACGGTTCGGGGATGTCTGGAGGATCGAGCTCGTTTGATTCCAATGGAATTTCTTTTGGAACTTCAGATAAACATAGTTGAAATTTCATTCCAGATTTTTGACGTGAATTGAAGGGTGAAAGTTCAATTTTACTTAAAGTATGAGACCATGGTGTTAATTCAGGTAGTAGACCCTTCTTCTTCGCATCTTTAATTAAGAAGTCATGTTGCAGCCGGTTCCAATTTGCTTCGAATTCGATTTGGTTCAGAATCTCAAAGACATCAGGAATAGACATCACGAAACTACGACGAAAATAAAGACTATTGACATGGACGTATTTGACGTACATTAACGACTAATTTTTTATTAGGATTATTTTCTGAGACAAGACGATAAAGGTTAGGTCTTATCTCTTTGATTACAATATACGGATTACTGTATTTTGGGGCTAATTTTTTAGCAAATTTACGACTTTTATCGGAATTTACGTGATTTATGATTTTAACTCGATTACCAATTTCAAAACGAGTTATATTTGCGTTAGTTTTATAGAAATTAACATCTTTATTTAACTGGTCGAAAAAGGTTTGAACTCGTAAAAATCGTTGATACATTGTTTGTTGATATTTAGGCTCGGTTAAAAGACGATTTATTGATATAGTTTCATTTTCAATTTCTTCAAGTATTTCTGAACGTAAAGAGCGTAAGACATTTTGAGCGAGTTTATCAGCTTGGTGATTACCATAATCGTATTTATGTCCCTTCACGTAAGAAACTTTTAAGACAACGAATTTTTTAGAAATATTATATAGAGTTTTCCAATACTCAGAATTTTCGATAATTTTCTTGTCAGTTTTTCTTAAATCGGAGTTAATCCAATTTTCTAAATTGTCATTAAAATTATTGACGAAATATGCAGAGTCGGATACAATATGCAACTTATTGATATTAACAACGAGTGCTATTTTCATTGCAACAATAGCTGCATAAAGTTCAGTTATATTATTCGTGATTATAGGCAAATCAAGAAGAGCTGAATAGTTGAGCTGAGACTCGTCAGCAAAATAAATACCAATGCTACCAGTAGCATCAATTGAACCATTTTTAAAACATGCACCATCGGTATATACTAGTATAAAATCATCTTCATCAGTTATAATGTGATCTTCTAATAAAAACGATTCACAAAAGGCAGTTGGATCGTTTACTCGTCCGTCGATAATATCTTCAAGTTGTTTATTGGTGACTGTTTTCGAAGCAATTACGAGTTTTTGTAAAGTTTCGTAACGTTGAGCGAATCTCTGGTAAGGAGCGAGTAAGTTGATATATCCTATATCTTCGAAAGGCGATTGTTTTTGAGGTGCCCCTACAATTTCGGCAGGACTAATTCCAGTTCTTGTGATAGGTAGCGAATTAATTGAATCTTGTACACTTGAGAGAGCTAATACCCATCGTCGATGTGATGAATATTGATCGTTTCTAATTTTCTCTTCAGAATCAAGCAGGTATATTCGTAACATGACTCCTAATTCCCTCATGATTCTTTCGACAGGTGAGGACATAGGATTATATGCAGTTGTTGTACGAGGAGTTATATTTAAGCGTTTACATCCATCTTGCCAAACTCGACTTCGAAATTGAGGACCATTGTCTGATAGAACAGATTGTATGTTTATATCGAGCTTACTATACTCATTAATTACAAGTTTTAATTTATTGATGTAATTTTCGGCTGTCGTGTTTTTCATTGCAAAAAGATGAACGTAACCAGAAAATAGGTCTCGGAAAACGAGTACGGCTGTTACTCCTCCTCTCGATACAGGAAGTGGACCGTATTGATCAACTGAAATGACTTCTCCTATAGAATTAGACAAAATTCGCGTAGGTTCAGAAATTATTTTTACGTTGGATGCTTTACTCCTTTGACACTGGATGCATGAGTTGAGGAATTTAGCAATTAATCGTTCAGCATTGTTAAACCAGAAAAAACGTAGAGTAAGCTGGCAAAGTCGTCTTGGACCCGGATGTCCATAAAATGTATGTAGGTACATTATGAGATCTCGGATTAAAAAATAGGGTAAGACTGGTAAAAATGTGTTATCATCCAATTTTCGAAATAAAATTCCATCATTGAGAAAATATTTAGCTTCTATCTGCTCACGTTTTTTTGATTCGCTTTCTGACGAAAATAAAATGTTTCGAATTTTATTTATCCATTCATCTCCGATTTGATAAAATTCAATGTTAATTAAAGCTTCACGAAGAGTACTCGAGATTTGTACCCCAAAATATGATATTTGTAACGCCATTTCGTCAGATATGGTTTGTACTAGACATAATGGGATACTTGATTTAGCTGATGTGATTAATTCTCGACACACGAATTCATAATCAGTAATGTATTCGGGCGAAAATTCAGTAAGAAATATATCCAATTTTGGATATCGAATTAAATCCAGATAACGATCTGTCAGAGCATCGAAATGTATTTGAAATTGACGAATTATTGTATACCACCATGCAGCACGTTTATGAAAGTAACATATTTCGTTGTATTTATGTAACAAGAGCTCGTACGAATCAGGTAGGAATACAACATTCCCAATAAGATAGACACGTAGTTTTTTGAGAGCTGCATAGACGATAAAAATACGTTTCTCAATTTCAGTATAATTGCATTCAGTTGGCTTTAATTTTCTCGAATAAAAAAGTATTACATTTTCACCATGTGTATCGTTCATTTGAGTTAATGCGAGATGGAAGATCGTTCCATCTTTATTAATCGTGAGGTAAAGATGGTATGGTCGATTTTTCTGGACCTTCATAATTCGAGTTGATTCACAAAATTTCTCTTTAATTTCATCGTATGCCTTCTGCTGTTCTTGAGTCCATCTTAACTTAGAATTTTGAGAAACTAAAGATTGAATTGGTTCGATTATAGATGAATAGCAAGGAATAAATCGCTCGTAAAATCTCGTAAAGCCAATCAATTCCAAAAGGGCTTTTTGATTCGTAGGGCGAAGTTTTTGAGTTTTCGGATCTGTATATTTTTCTTCGTAATGATTAAAAAACGAGAATTTTGAGGCTTCTTTATATACAAAATTTTTATCGATTACGTGCCCCAAGTATTTTAAACTAGGTGCGAATAGAATTGTCTTATCAAGATTTAATTTCATTCCTGATTCTAGAATTTCGCATAGAGTCGCTTCGGTATATGCTAGAGTTTCTTGAAATGTTTCTCCAGCTACGTATAAGTCATCAACAAATGATCCAATTCGTCTGTTCTTTTTCATTTCATTTAATAACATTTCGCGTATACGTAATAATATTCGATGAATTACAGTCATAATTGCTTTGTTAAAATAAGACGGGGCAGCTTTATGACCTTGTGGACATCGTAAAAATTCGTATACTGCCCCTTCGAACTTGAAAGCAGTATATTTATATGATTCAGGATCGAGAAGAAGTTGGAAAAAACCATCTTTGAAATCAAAATGACAAAAAATTTCGCAATCATTTGTTTCGTCGATGAGCTCCATAATATCTTGAACTTCGAAATGCTGATCATAAGATGCTTTATTCAAAGGCTCGCCATCAATACACGGACGTATCTGATTATTTGATTTAACGACAACTTTCAGAGTGTTGGTGAATGGAGAATCAGATTTTTGTATTATTCCATTTTCTAGCATTTCTTCGATTTTTTGTCGAGTTGCTTCTTGAAGTGCTCGTGGAACCGGATAGTCCTTGTGAATCCATGGTTCACATGGTTTGATGGGAATGCGAAAGGATTCATAACGATAGGTACCGAGAATAGGTGAGAAAACTCCTACATATGGTTGTAAGCGAGAGAAAGCCTCTTGAGCTTGTTCAAAAGTTAGATGTCCTTCTTGAACACGAAAATATAATTTATCCCATAAATATTGCTCTTCCAATGTATTAAAATTCAACGGTGGCGTAATTAAAGACTCGAATACGTTTACAATATATTCATTGGGACCGAGTTTGATGACGTTTATCTTGAAAATTCCTTCATTGAGAAAAATCGGCAAAATTATAACTTCATCTCGAATATGTAAAGTTAGACTCCTTTCGTGTAAATTAATAATTGAGCCATTTGCTAATAATACGTCACTACCTATCAACATGTGGGTAGGCAAATTTGGAAGTACGAATGCAGGGATTTCCAATGTATGAAGATCGTTTACCTTTACTTTGATATGTGCAAGTTCTTTTATTGTACTATCAGAAGTTCCATTAGCGAGTGTGATTTTTGGTGGATTTTGAATTTTTTCGAAGACGATGATTTCTTTTCCATTTTTATTCAATTCACGAAGTGCCATTGCCAATTGTTCGGAAATTATAGTAACCATCGCTCCGGTATCCAAAGTTACGTACAGTTTATAACCATTAAAATTGAGCATTATCTGAATCTCGTAAGACGATCGATTTTTATCGAATATATCGAGAGGTTTTTTCGTAAGTTGTAAATTGTATGCTGATATACGCTTCTGTTTATTTCGATTATTGAGTTCAAGAGAAATTTCGGATTTAATTTTTTCTCGAAACTCGTGAGCAAAATTCGGTTTAATTCGATATAATCCAGAATACACGTCAATTATAAAATTTTCGTTAAGCTTTTCGTTTAGTGCAATTTTATTCAAATTAATCGCATAAACTTCCTCGTACAAATCGATAGTTTGATGGATTTCTTTAATTAAGGCATTATAATAATTACGATTTTCTTCGTTATTAATGAGGTTAGGAATTTCAATAGGTAATAAGTACACTATTCTCGTAATACCTTGCTCGAAAAATTTCTGAATTATTTGTTGTAGAATTAAACCAAAATTAACAATACTTATTTTACGACGAACAATGTCAGTAGTACCAAGAGTTATCAATAAATTTTCACATCCTTCAGTATCACACTGATTAACTAGTTCAAAAGCATTGTTAATAGGCATTTCGATCGATAATCCCATCATAGCTTGCTTATTTTGACTGATTATTCGAACCATATCGTGTAAATGTATGTCTCCAAAAAGTAAAAAATCTCCATATTTATGAGACATGAATGCCCCTGGAGTTTTTATCTGATCGTATGATGGGTTTGATTCAGAGAAAATACTTCCAATGTGTATTCGACCTGCTGCTCCTGATTGTTGAGGTACCCGTGAGGCGTTAGAATTAGAATTTGGTACAGCGGATGGATTAACAGGTTGAGGTTGATTCGTTCGTGTAGGTGGAATATTTTGATTACGCCAACCACTATTTTGATTCGAAGTACGAGAAGAATCTTGAGGTTCTTTTGCATTATCTTTATCCTGTACCGATTTTCTTGCACCTGGATAACTGATTTCTCTATCAATACAATTTTTCATAATTTGTACGACTTTTTCTTCAGTATCAGGATTCAAACTATAAAAAACAGGATGCCATGAAAGAGGCATTTTCTGAATTAAATCATTTATAAACTCTTTTTTATCGATTAAGAGTTTATTACAGGCTTTGATCATAATCACATATCTTTCTACCTCTTTTTGTATTTGTTTCGGAGGTAGATTGTGGAATGACGATTTTTTGAAATTCTCAAAAACTGATTTTTGACATGTCTTATCCCAATAATAGTCAAGAAAGTAGGTACGAGCTTCGTCATACGTTTTAATCGTATTTAAATTTTCTTGAAACGAAACATCATTTGTTTTTATTTTCGTTTGAAGTAACATTTTTTTCTGCCTTGGCGTTTGATCTAATTCATCGAAATAATCCTCGAGTGTATTTAAAAATGTTATTGGGTTTTGATTATGTTTTCCAGTATAGTCGGGTATAGCGTTAAACTGTACTTCCAACAATTTCGGACAATTGGAAATATTTGGAATGACGCGACGATGAGGTTCATATTTTGTATTTGTACCAGGAGTGTGAGATACAGTTTCAAACTTCGCTGTTGGTGTAAGGTCATTAACACGCTGAGAAGTTTCGAAATCTGAGAATATGTGGCGATCATTTTCATGCGTGTACATTCTATCATTGATATGACAAGATTTTCGTTCTGATTTCATGATATCTACAAACATATCATGAAGATTATCGATTTTTTTAGTCATTCTTTCTTCAATATTATCACGCATATTTCGAATCCAAATTGTTGTCCTTGTTGTTTGATTTTCGAGCTGTCGATTTATTTGTTCGAATTGCTTTTGACCTTGCTCGAATTTATCATAAATATCGTCGAAACGTCTTCCAAAAACCCTAGATTGAGTATTTAATGCGGAAGAAATATTTCTCAATTGATCTAATATAGAGTTTTGATCAATATTTTCGTGTTCCAAAGAATCTTCATTGTCGAATTCATCTTCACTCATGTTCAATTCATTATTACGTATATGTTGACGACGAGCGTTTTCTAGATCAACTTGTAACACTTGTCTACGTTGAGGTTGTGTTGATGTAGTGGTAGGGCTACCATGCTGTCTGGAACCGATGTTCACGTGCCTCGGTGGTTGAACTCTGCTTCGCGTTGCATATCCGCGCGTTCGTGGTCGCCCTCGCCTTCGTCTAGTAGTAACATTTCGTAACAAATCTTCGATCTCGGGAGATATTTGTTCATTAGGGAGTACTTCGTTTGGGTTTAAATTTTGATTTATATTATTAGAAGAATTATGAGTCGAATTATTGTCATTATCTGAATTTTGTTCGCGATTTAATTGGTTGTTTAGTTCGGACATTGTACTCGAAGTACGCAAGTCCTGTCACGGTCGCCAAAATCTGTTGACCCACAGTCTACAGATGTAGGTAAAAATTTCCACAAAATGGGAATTATGCCCCTACCTATCGAAATTTTGACCTAAGTTAAAGTATAACTTCCACGTAAAGCGATTACTCAACCAACGTGTATCATTATACTTTTAATTTTATACCCTTACCTAACAAATACGTAAAGCGATTGCTCAGCCAACGTATGTAAGACTTATTTTTAAATTTTTATGCCCTTACCTAACAAATACGTAAAGCGATTACTCAGCCAACGTATTTAAGACTTATTTTTAAATTAACGTACAGCGATTGCTCTGCCAACGTTCATAAAATGTAAAGAGATCTCTGGTGTAAAGCGAAAAATTCAGCCAACACACTGAGATGAAAAGAGATAGAAGATAACACGTAAAGCGACTAAGTCAGCCAACGCATATAAGTAAAAAAACTTACCAAAAATGAAAATAATAAATATATTGGAATGTACTTTTGAACAACACGAACAGTAACTCCGATTAACTCTGAATAAGTCGAAAGTTAGTCGAGTAAAAGAAAATCAGGAGAATGACGAGAAAACCGTCCGTTTAGCGTATATATAGACGAGCACCGTCTTCGTAAATCAAGTGGCCAGATAATTTTGAAACCCAGATCGAAAAATATGCCTCTAATTTTGATAGCCAAAAATATTCCCTTCCAGAATTTTGAATATCGAGATTTTACCTACTTGACATACCTATTCACGAAGGAAAACAACATTCGTAACGATTTGTGGCGCTACAACGTAGATAGTGGCTTTTTTAGGTCTTGAGATTGTTCAGCAAAAAAATCTGTATAAAAAATTCATTATAAATTAGTACCTATTGAAGTACCTAACACAATTTTTTTTTCATTTGACAAAAATAATACTAACCCAAGATTTTTTTCATAACTTCGGTTTCGTAAACATCGTCTTTGCCATACAGCCCATTAGTATTATAATACTTGGCAATTTGGTTGTGAAAAACTTCTATAAGGACACCTTCAAATTTATCCGCCACAGTGTTTCCTCGACGACTGCAGTGACCTAAAAACTTTACCTATAAAGTACATAATACATATTAAGTAGGTACATAAAATAAAGCCAGCAATTTTTGCTAATTAAGCATAACGATAAAGCTTACAAATTGTTCTGTGTACGCTTCGTCATTTTTCAATTTGTTGTCAATTTTTTGGAGATCTGTTTTGTCATAAATCGGCAATGAAAGTGTTTCACGCCATGGCGTAAAATTTTTTCGGGGAGATGATTTTGATGGCGAAGCAGATTCGCAAAAATTTTTCATGCTCACCAACGGCTTGACCAAAGTTGAAAATTTATCTGAAAAAAAAAAAAAAAAAAAAAAAAAAAAAAAAAAAAAAAAAAAAAAAAAA
>FIZV01074516.1:0-10235 GCA_900050545.1 Trionymus perrisii
CAAAGAACCAAAATTTTAGCTGCCCAATTTCATTTTTCGATTTTTGGCGAATTTATGAAAGTATAAAACTTAACTTTTTTCCACCAAAAATGTGAATTTTTCGAAAAAGCAATTCTTTACCAAAATTATTGAACTATAATATCGACCCCCCCCGCCCAATCTGAATTTTGCAATTTCCAGAAATTCTGGAGCATCCGGCGAGATATCGATTCTCTCCAGTAACTTTGAACCACTCCAGAAGGGGTGAAAATAAAATTGGGCCGCTAAAAATTTACTTACCTACCATCGCAATTTTTGAAAAATTTTTAGTTACTAAAAAACTGACAATTTTTAAAAATATTGAAATTTTGAAAATTCTTAGTTTTTAAGAAACAGTTAATTTTTAGAAAGTTGAAGATTTTTAAAAAATTAATACCCAAGTTTTAAAAAATTTTCAGTTTTTGAGAAAACGACGGTTTTTTTAAAAAAAAAAAATGATATTTTTTGAAAATTCAGTAATTTTTGTAAAATCAAGAATTTTGGCAAATTATAAAATTTTAGAAAATACAACAATTTCAAAAAAAATGAAAATTTTGAAAAATTTGCAAATTTTAGAAATTTGACGATTTTTAAAAATTCCGAAATTTACTAATAATTTTTTAATAATTTGATGATTTTTAAAAAGTTTGAAAATTTGTCAGTTTTTGAGAAACTGATAATTTTTAAAAACTTGATGATTTTTAAAAATTCCGTAATTTTTATCAAATTAATAATTTTTGTGAATCAGAGGATTTTGAAAAATTCAGCATTCAAGAAATACAAAGATTTAAAAAAATTTTGCAATTTTTAAAAACTATAAATTTTTTAAAATTTTTAGTTTTTAAGAAACATGACAATTTTCAAAAATTTGACGATTTTTAAAAATTCAATAAATTTTGAAAAATTTCCAGTTTTGGGGAAACTGACAATTTTGGGAAATTTAAAGATTTTTGAAAACTCAATAAGTTTTAAAAATTTGTCAGTTTTTGAGAAAATGTGATTTTTGAAAACTTCGCATTTTTTGTAAAATTAAGAAGTTAAGTTAGTAAATGAATTAATTTTTTCTTAATTCGGCAGTTTTAAAAAATTTAAAAAATTTTGAAAATTTTGCAATTTTTAAAAATTTAATAAGTTATGAGATGAGTTTTAAAAATTCTATAAGATTTAAAAATTTGTCAGTTTTTGAGGAAATGATTTAAAAAAAAATGTTTTTTGAAAATTCCGTAATTTTTGTCAAATCAAGGTTCACTGTCGCCTCCTGTATAGTAATATACTATTTCGTATATTTGTGGGATTACAAGACCGGCGTAAAGAAAGTAAAATATTGAATACTAACTGGCCTTAATTAATAATACGCTTTTGTATCGTGAAAGAATAATATATTTTATTGAACAAAATTTCAACTTCAATAGTATATTATGCAACAAGGGAGTAAAAAGTGATTCTGGACGAGTGTGAGGTTTATTTCACGAGTAAAGCGAGGGAAATAAATCACAGGAGTCTAGAATCACGTTTACTCTCGAGTAGCATACGAAATTTTATCTAATCGGGGAGAAAACCGCGTTTTTGAGCACTCGAGCGATTAGTGTGAGGGAGCAAAACCCCGCTGTTAGATAAAAATATTTATTCAAAATGATTATAACGCCAGTTGCCAGTTCTGTTGAGCACAGTATCTACATGATAACCATTTCTGCTCAAATAAAAAATAAAACTATCTTTTAAAATTTCAAAAACCACATTGAATCAAGCCATAATCCAGCCGAGTAACTAGCAACGATTTTAATTCGATTTTTTTTATAATAGGTATGCATTTTTTAATGTTCTAATAATTTTCTGAAATATTGTAAATTGCCAATGTAATTTGTGTTTTTTGGAGGATTTGTGATTTCTGAAAAACGTACGCTCCCCCCCCCAAAAAAAAAAATCTTTCTGAAGACTTGTTCTCAAGAAAATACTTTTTCGGCACCCCTGCTCCTCCCTTTTGCGATCAACAACGAAAATCATTCCGATGAATGCAATATAAAAGTAGCTACTCGCAGGAATTTTTTATTATAACCTTCATCTATGGTATACTCTCGAAAGTTGAGCTTTTCTCAAAATAGTTCAACTTTTAACTTTCGAAACTTTCATAGATTGTAAATTTCGTTGCAATGAAACCCTGGTAGATGGCAGAAACTCGTAGGAAATCCCGAGCTAAATCGAAAGATCTCGGGTCAAAACGTGGCCGAGTTGACATGGAATGACCCACAGAGACAAAGCTTTCACGACAAATGTTGATTTTTTTCTACCTTCGTTTATACAAAATCGTGAATTGAATTTTAAATTTAAAATAATGCCGAAGTACTTTTGATTTATATTCATTTCTAGAATTACCATTATTCCTTCTAATATCCACTTTTGAAGTTTTGATAAACTACCGTCACCGCATTTTGGTCTATTTTAGTCGCACATACCGCAAAATAGCAACGATTAATTTAGAAACATTAAATTCAAACGCCTCCTCCCCTCAGTGAAATCTTGCACAAAAAATACAACTTCAACTGGATGAAAATAAATCCAATAAAAACTTTTATTACAAATAAATTACAATAAATTTTGTTTATATTGATCTCAATTTTCATCCGACTCGTTGCCATTTTCCATATTCTCATCATCGTTATGTAGATTTTTCTCGTCGTCTTCCTCTTCTTCTTCATCGTCGTCACCGGCAACTTCGGCGTTCTCAGCTTCGGCCTTCTCCATTTGTCTAGCGAGATCCGCTTCATCGGTAGCGGTGACCACTTTAGGCTGTAAAAAAGAACGAATACTCGATGTCAACACAGACCAACTTTGGAACCGTAGTGAGCGATTTTTAAACGAAATGATTTACACACCGCCATTTTAATTTGGAAAACTCCGTTAAACTGTTGAATATTTTTTTGAATTTCATCGCACGCGGTTTGTAATGCTTTCAGACCATCGGCCTTTTCAGGAGTAGCGGTAGTCATAACTGAAATTAAAATACATCTATGAGATTTACTTGTTTCGAGTAGAGTGATTTTCACACGTTGAAAGTAATCACCGTAAATTGGAGGAGCGATAAGATTAATTTTGATGGGTATATCGTCGGTAGAGCACTGCAAACCAGCCTTTAATGCAGCTTTGACGGCATCGATGCCTTCGTAACCGTAACACGCTACTTCGATATCAGCTCGGATTTTCACAGCTTGCGAGGTCAATTTTTGTCTGATGTTACTGATCAGTAATTCTTTTACTTCTTCGGTTAATCCGCATTCGTCCAATATGCTAGGATCACTGAAAACGAAAATGACGTAGAGATCGGCGCTGAAGAATACTCCACCTCGAACGATTTAAATTACGCACTGAACAGCTTGTTTGAAAAAATCATACGCCGAAGCTTTCTTTTTAGTTTTTTCTTCGTGTAACCAGGCAGTCTGCTGATAAAGTTTTTCGAGTTGAGAGTCGGTTTCAAACTTTAGTAATTCAGCCACATGCCTTAGGATAGAATTAACGGCTTTAGCTCTTGAAAAACGATCGGTACATTTTTCAACGTCTTCCGGAGATACACGTCTTTTACTTAAATCTATGTAACCTAAAAATGCATCGAAATTAGACGAAATGTGTTTCGAGAAAGTGTTTCGCCAACAATACCGTACCTTTTTCTTTGTCAACCCTAATAACAACTACTGGTTCGGTTTTACCAATTCGTATTAATTTATTTATCGAACGAATACGTCTTCGAGACAATTCGGAAAGTAATATCATTCCTTCTATGTTGTTATATTCCAGCAGATGAACGTAAGCACCCATTTCTTCGATGCTGCGTACATTGACCATAACAACATCGTCTATTTCGGGATAGCGATCCGAGTAAAATCGACACGACAATGGCATGATTGATACCTGAAACGAATATGAAACAGAAAATAAGCACAAGTGGAGGTAAACTTTGGTGAATAATTTGTAACTTATTTAGAAATTATTATGTTAATTAAATCATTTTAGAAATAAAGTGTTGGGCAGAGGTATTGATAATTTTGATGTGTTGGGTTTGGGTTTTCATAGTCGAATCTACAGTATAGTTCACCTTCTTAAGTAATATTTACCAAGATATATGTAAAAAAAGGTATGAAACTAAACACCAAAAAAAGAAGTAATTAATTAATTTCGAATTGAAAAAGATAAGAGATAAGAGAACTTTTTAAAAATTGTCCAGTCGGTCCGCCGTCCACCGCATCTCGATTTTATTTTGTTTGTTGGATTTATTTAAGTGCAACTACAGATGAACCCAAATGAACCCTTTATCGAAAGCTCATCAGGTAGTGCAAATTGATTCTTTTTTATTTTGATTCTATCCGATTCTATCGGCTCATGGTCAGCTCATGGTTGCGGCTGCTGTGAAGAAGGTGCTCATTGAGATGATGATGGGGGACGAGGTGACGGACAAAAACAATATCCTTCCTTCCTTCGTTCCTTCCTTTCTTTTGCGCTATTTCGATGATTTTGAAAAATATTTTTTATAATTTCAGGGCATTAAGTTCAAATTTGTTTGAGATCACTGATCATCACAGCACTTCGACGTTATTATAACAATAACCAATTATTCAAGATTAAAGATAAATACAAATAGGTATCCAAAGATAAGAAAACTCACAAACTTAGTAATAAGAAATAAATAACTATTGTTGGGTATTGCCATTGTTTTCATTTTTGAAAAGAGTAGCTTACTATTCAATTATTTTGTCCAACAGTATGTGACCCGCGCGACCTGCGACCTTCTATGAAAAGCTCTAAACACCTATTACAGATTCTGAGATTCTACATCACGAAAAATATTATTCATTCAAAATGATTATAACACCAGTGTTGAGCATCTTATCTACATGAAAACCATTTCTGTTAAAATAAAATAGAACTACCTTTCAATAACCCCATAGAATGAAGCCATAATCCAGTCGATTTCGAGATAACTAACAACGATTTTAATTCAATTTTTTTTAATATGCAATGCATATAATATCAGCATTAACAATAAAAATAACATTAATTTTATACACTTTACATTACCAATGTACAAAGTACAAACCTATTCGAAATAAAATCAAGAACCATCATTATGTTTTCATGCCGCCGTATGAAGTTACTTAGCGTGAATCTTCGCCAATTAGATTATCTAACGTCGCTAATCAAGAGTCTCGGTATCTTGGAATTTGAAATTAGTCTATTTGCAATGTACCTTTTTCTAAAGTCTGAGGTTGGTGATATAATTTAAACCAAAACCCACACTGACACTTTTTAGCTTCACCCTGAGTTAACCACATCCACACTATAGTGGTAGAGTCTTCTTCACAAATGCAACCAACCATCCTAGATTCAAATGCTGAAGGAATCATGTTCGGTTCTTCTTTTGATCCGGGGCCATGTTTCATTGTTTTTACAGAGTATGGGTCCTAATAAAAAAAATCTCGGTTAGTCAAGTTCAAATTGAAGAAGAAATTGTAAAAATACAAAATTAAAAAAAATTCTGATGGCTGAAACCGAATACGTACGTCCTTCTCGATGAGTCGATCGAGGATATCTCTTTTATACATTCCGGTGGCAATTTCAATAGGTTCCAGTGTTAAGACGTTAAGAGTTCTGAAACAATACACATTGGAGTTGAATAAAAGCTAAGGCATGATAATCATTTCGCTATTAGTCTTTTAATTATTGTACGTTGATATTACCATTTTTTTTCTGAAGTATTTTAGTAGTTGCAATTGTACGACGGAAAGCTGGTGATAAGATTGTAGATTGGTTTGCATTGTGAAATTAACACGTTGCAAAGTAAGTTAGTACTGGCCATTGTACACATAACCATTTAAAAACTAATATTACAATAATTTCAGAGAATATTCATCAAAAATATCGTATTTTCTACGAAGGAAATTTTTAAAAAAAATCTATAAGTAGGAAACCGAAAATAGATAAGAATTTTTTATCAATACAGTATTGGTCACTCGTTCAATTCGTTCCTGCTATTTTCGTTCTTTTTGAAATCTCTTATCTCTTCAGCTGTGAAGTATTTACCGTAATTACTCGATAATTACAAGTAAATTATCAAGTATTTTGGATAAAATTTTCAACTCATTTGAAGTCACGTCATGTTTCTATCCGATAACGTGAGCCCATGAGTGAAGGAATTTTTATGCTGTAGCAAATTACAGCTGAAAAACCCATCTATTTCGGATAAAAATTTACCGTGCACGCAACCATGTTTCGGCCCTATTTCTTTCCAATGATGTGTTTCGGAGAATAGCACGGTTCTGTTTTAAATTTTCAATATAATTAATTTAATGTATATTTTCAGTATATTTTATCATAAAAAAGAATTTCTCGCGGTAAAATAAGTGTGTACCTATTGATGAACTAGGGTAAGTCGAGCAATATCGTTTTAGGTTTTAATAAGTGCCTGTAAAATCTAACGCGTGTCAATCATGGCTTCTATTATTCAACCCGGTTGTGTACATTTATTACGATAAAACGTGTGTTTTGGTTTTGGCTCATTGTATCTTATAGTGTTTGTTTCAATTTCTAGATGGTTCATCCAAAGATAATCAAGAAGGATGGAAATCCTGACCAGTTTGAAACTTCCATCGCTCAGGCTCTTTTGGAATTGGAAGTTAACAGCGATTTAAAAGCTCAGCTTAGAGAATTACATATTACAAAGGCTAAGGAAGTCGATTTATTTGGAAAAAAAGTACGTATCGTCATGTTTCTATCATGCTACGTTCTATCGTCAACTAATTCCCTGTTTTTTAATGTTTAGTCGATCATTATTTACGTGCCGATGCCACAGCGGGGGCAATTTCAAAAAATTCAAACTAGATTAGTACGCGAGCTCGAAAAGAAATTCAGCGGAAAACACGTCGTATTCATCGGTGATAGAAAAATCTTACCTAAACCTACCAGAAAAACTAGAATGAAGAATAAGCAGAAAAGACCCCGAAGGTATTTCGAACTTACTTAGTTATTCGAGTTATTCTTATCTTCGCTATACTCATCTTATTATTATGTGTTTTCAGCCGTACTCTTACATCCGTTTACGACGCTATTCTAGAAGATTTAGTTTATCCTGCTGAAATCGTAGGCAAACGTATTCGTGTTAAATTAGACGGTAAACAGATCATCAAAGTTCATTTGGATAAAACCCAACAAACCAACATTGAACATAAGGTAAATTTTGATCCTGAGCTTTCGTGCACTCACAAATTCGTTTATACAGTCGATCTCTTTCTGTAGTAACGGCCGAACGGGTGCTACAGTAATCTATCACTTCATCGTTCCATCTCTGAGTATCTTTCATTGGTGGTCCATTTGAAGTGGACATATTTTATGTTCTCGAATTGAGAAAAATTCCTAATAACTTGATAAATTTGAATTTATCCCGTGACCATTGTGCACTTTGACGCACTTGGCTGTTCATTATTTTACTGTCGAGTGTCTATCATGGTGCGAAATTAATTACTTTATCGCTCCATCTTTGTGGTTGTCTCATTGGTGGCCCATATTAAGTAAACAGTGAACTAAATGATCGTTTCGATATAACTAAAACTCGCCTCTGTGTTGCCTGTTCGATTATCTATAATGAACAAGGTGTCTACTGAGGCATATAGTAAAATTCTTGCGATAAAGCTTCTGTACATTGTGTACAGTTAGCTCGAAATTGTGAGGTACATTTTCATAAGATGATAATTGTGATTCATTTTCATCGTATTTGCGGAATTATAATTCGTCATTTTGTTCTTTTCAGGTGGAAACATTCGCCTCTGTTTACAGAAAACTTACTGGACGCGAAGTGACGTTTGAATTTCCGGAACCTTATTTGTAACCTTTCTACGATGTTTGAAACAAAAATAAATAAATGTTTTTAACGAATTTTTTTCCATCTGTTTTGTAGTGTGAGTTAGGAAATTGAGCATTTGGTAGCAACTTTGCGATTGGTGGGCGTCTTTTTGAGCTTTTATTTGATGATGTGGCACTGCTCGTGCTTTTTATTCGTCTCCGGTGCCACGTGGTGCGTTCTTTCAATAGGAAATTGAAGAATAATTTTGAACTTCATATTCAGATGAAGTGATGATGTTTCTAATAACTTGAAGATTTTTCGATGGTTCCAATTTTTCGTCATTTCAAGTATAACCAGTTACTTTTAACACTTGCGAGCAAAAAATTCTGCAATGAAGAAGATTCTTTCGAAGAAAGCTTATATTAAATTGAAATCACACTAAATTTTTGGGTATTTTGAAATAGAAATAGAACGTTTAACGCTCAGAAGTACAAAATTCTTCATTAAATAAACCAGTAATAACTAAAACATGAATTTAAAAAAAAAAAAAATACAAACAAGTAAACTTTTGGGTTGGCAGTAGAAAAATCTTCATAAGACACACAATTAAAAACTAGAAAACATGATACAAAACTGAATATAAAAATAACACAGTATAAAATACAAAATAGTTCTAGTACAAGTAATATCACATGATCTGATTTCTTCTTTACGAGCACATGCCTATAATTGAGATCTACTCGTTCCTCATTATTAGTCTCACTGAAAAGATGAGCAAAAATTGATCGAATGAGTACCTTGATCGTATTAGTACCGAGGAAAGTGATTAAAGAACTAACTTGTCCGTATCAACTATCCAGATTGATTATATCAATAATTCTTAGATCTGACCTGTAATTGTAAAGCACAAATTATAAATGATTTAGAATAAACGAAAACATCAAATTCAAATTTATACTTACCTAATTATTGTATTTTTTTCTCGTAACTTGGTGTTTTCCGACTTTAACTTCGTGTTTTCCGACTTTAGCGTCGTGTTTTCCCACTTTAACATCGTGTTTTCCAGTCTATGGACAAAAAGAAAAATATGAAAATAGGAACCTATATTATATCGAAATAGGTATCTATTTAACTACTGGTCTTACCTCAATGAACTCTTTTCTAGTTCGTTCGCAATGTATTTGTATGTGTCGACATGGATATTCAGTTTTATTATACTTTCGATGGTTATTTTCTTTCGACATTGTGGGCACAAACTACCAGAATAACTGTAATTCAGAAAAGCAAAACTTGCAAGTCCGAAAATTTGTACGTAATTATTAAAATTGTTATAACTAAATACCTTTCGCTCGTGTTCTTAATCCAAAGAGTGATACATGGATAATGAAAAACATGGCCGCAAGTAGTGGCATAAATGTCATGGTTTTCTGCCCCTTCCCCGAATAAGTTATTCAAACAAATCACACAGGAACAGCGAATAACATTCATATCGTAATTAAAAGTTCAAAAGTAATCTCGCACTAAACAATAACAATACCTCTCGATTTCACTGCAACAAAAAAATCGATACAAATCATCACAAAATGCTTATGAAGGAAATAAAAGAAAATAGGCAACACATCGATATTTCCTCTTGCTAAAATGAAAGCATAATCATCATCAAGTCATTTTGTGTTAGTTTCAATCAATCCATATCATGATTACAATAACGCACAATTCGTATTTAGATATTCTTGTTCAACATGAATAGATTGGTTATTTCGTATTTACTAGTTCGGAAGTAAATTAACGATACATTCGTAGGGCAGGTAGGTTTAATTTGTGCAGAGAAGTAAATGTTTTGCAGTGGTGATTCTGAGAGAAAAAATACATTATAGGGAAGTCAGAAAGTTAATAATTGCCTGCCTAGGGCCTACTGCCTAATGCCTTGCCTAGCTGGGGTAGCTGCCTAAGTGCCTACATATATTGCAGTATCACTTTTTCGAAGGGGTGTTCCATGGAATGAATTGAAAATTCAATTTTTTGAAGAAATTCGAGGGTTAAAATTTCTTTAAAATTCATAGTATTTTTTTTTCACATTTTCATAAATTATAAAATGGTCCAAATTGAAAAATTTCCAAAATTTATCATATTTCCCAAAATCGTTGAGTTCTTCAAAATTCTTTAATTCACATAAATGAGTAATTTTCCAAAAATTGCGAAATTTTTCAAAGAGCATAGGCGCATAAGGGGGTCGAATCGGCCTTTTTTTCAAAAATCAAAACTAACCCATGGAATATGGTTCTTATGGTCTGAAAACTTTGTGGTAGAAATTTTAGCCCCCTACCCCTCTCCTTACCCCCTCCAGAGGGCAAAATGTCATTTTTTTCGACGTTTCCATCGCGAATTTTTA